>QMIH01001160.1:167428-181015 GCA_003987875.1 Clarias batrachus | reverse complement strand
AGAAAGAAAGAAAGAAAGAAAGAAAGAAAGAAAGAAAACTCTTACGACACCATCCTCATCATGAGAGCTGCCGGGAGGAATTTACACTGCTGGAAACTTCTGCGCACTCCTTTGATGAGGATGGAGCTCATCCATCAGAGGAGCTCAGGAATGAAGGCTGGGGTTTTACACACACGCACACACATGCACACGTACACACACACACACACACACACACACACACACACACACACACACAGACACATTTGTCTTCCTTTCCTAGTGAGGACTTTGCACTGGTGTGATCTTTAATGCAGTCAATCATCACTATACATACACCTAAAGCTAACCTTAACCTCAAGCCTTAACCCTAAACCTAACCTCAGTTAACAATGGGCTCTGATTTAGACGGGGGGCGGGGTTTGTTTTGTTCTTTGAGGACAAGCCAAAAGTCTTCACAAGGTCAAAACTGTCAGACAATCTCATGTATCTGGAGGACATATTTGCTATTTGGTCCCCAATATCAAGATATAAAACACCTTTCTTACACACACTTTCTCTTTCTTTCACACACACACATGCACATGCATGCACGCACACACACACACACACAGGCACAAGTAAATGCCAGCAACATGCAAAGGCTTGCATAGATATTAAACAAATCATTGTCACTGAGAAAACAAAAATCCCTTAATAGCTGTCTACAGAAAATACAGAAGCTCTGAACTGCAAGTCCAGGTGAAAGAAGAAAAAAATGAAGGAGGAGGACTTATTTTATTTATTTATTTATTTATTTTAAGTTCAAAAAGGTTTAAGTTTCTATTTGAGAATTTAGTCTTAACGACACATTGTATGGTGTTGAGTGAAAATAACGATATACTATGACTACAATGTCAAACTAATTAGTTATTAAGTTGTTATAATACTGTAGTTCAGGAGTTATTAATAAGTTCTTATGTCGAAATAATTAGAACGACATCAACTGCAGRTTTGGGTTGTTGTGCGAATTAACTAATAAATAAATAAATAAAAAGAAACGGAAGTAATTTAACATAATCATGGCTTAATGAATTCATTATTATCACAGCCTCCATATTCCTGCTTCCCATGAATTCTTGCATGAACTACAGATGACACTTCTGCTTATTATTATTAATTCCCAGTCARCCCGGGTGAAGTTAGTGATTATGCTAAAGACGTCATTTGTCTGGTGTTAAGAATTACGAATGTAGGAACGCAATCACTTCCAAAGCTCAGACTGGAGTAATGTCATTATCTCCCTGCCTTCACTTTAGTGAGTAATGAGTGAACCAGTTACAKTGAGTGATATAAGGTATGTGGCGCCCTCTGGTGGTTCAATGTGAAACTGTACAAAAGTGAATAATGTCATTCTAATATTTACATTATTAAATGTCTTAATTTAAATCATTCTTAAATTTCTTCATTTGTTTATTAAAATATTCAATTCAATCGAATATTTTATTTCTATTTTACAGCATTTGTAAATTGACGTCCTTATCCAGAGCGACTCTCGTTACACACATGAGCAGTTGAGGGTTTAAGGGCCTTGCTCAAGCCCCCAACAGCAGCAGCACGAATCAGAAATCCAAGACTTTATGCACTTATGATTATTTTTCATTGTCTGTGTTTACTATCTGGCTCTTTGGTAAGACCTTTCCTCTTCTTCTTTCTGCTCCTCACAAGTCTCTTGGGCTATTGCGGATGCTCTCCAAACTTTCCCAAACTGATTAATGACCAGGTTCATTGCAGAATTCTACAAGGAGCGCACATATACTGTAGGTACAGAGTTCTCGGTTTGTTCAGCAGAGGAAAGCCTGTTGTTGCACCGATTCAGCATCAAGATTTTTTTTTTTAATGTCATATACAGTACGTCATAAAGTTCCATCCAGTAAAAAATGAATTTCTCTTCCAGCTGAAGGCAGGCCTAATTTCAAGGCCAGAAATAATGTAAACAGAGACCGAAAATCCCATTACACACACTAATTATGTGTTTATAATAAAATGTTCGACATGAARCACACACGGAGCTTTGTATTCAAGGAACTGGATTAAAATCAGACAACATTGTTGAATCCTGATCCTATATATATATATTTGGTCTGGTTAATGGTTCGAGGTTTCTAAGGGTTAGGGAAATTTGTTATTTAATTCTGAGGTTGGTGTATTCATTCATTCATTGCTGCTTATGGACCTTGACCATTGTTATCACTATAAGCACTTCTTGAATTCATATCATGTTCTGTATTTGTTTCTGTACTGAAACCTGGTTTTATTGTAAGTGGATCCCAAGGGCACTGATGGCTCAGCGATGGGTTTCTCACCTCGATTCCCAGCCAGCGGATGCAGTGTCGGTCCCAAGCCCAGATAAAAAAAGGAGGGTTGCGTCAGGAAGGGCATCTGGTGTAAAACTTGTGCCGAGCTTGTGTGCGGATCAGATGGTCCGCTCTGGAAAACCCCTTGCCAGAAGAAGCCAAAGGCATTGTACTGTAAGTGCCCACTTGGACTTCTTATGTGTGTTCTGACTGTATAAATATGATCATTCTTACATTCCATAAAAGCTTCTTATTTTAGGTTACACGCCATAATCAAGCCACTCTTGAGAAGTGCTCTTGTGGTTCCATTCAGCCAGTTTCATTTATATTTTATACTTTTATCATTTTCACTTTAGACCACAGAAAGATGCTGATGGAAAGGTTTCCTAAATGCAACAGTGATTATGGTAATCTCTCTCTCTCTCTCTCTCTCTCTCTCTGATCTGAAATGTATAATAATCATGCATCTGCTTTTATAATTAGGAATGAGAGGAAATGGATTACAGTCACTCTTGGTAAGTCGTTTACCCAGTGTATTACATCTAGTGTATCATTTGGAAAGACAAAAAAAAGAGCAATGCTAGTACTATATGCATGTTATTATCTGTTCATCTGTTTATTATTTATGAATGCAAATGAAAAGGCATCTGCTTGTCATGTGATCGCTGCCTCTTTTTCATGCTGTTTCACTCTTATCACCTCAGTGATAATGTACAGGGCCATGTAATTTCTGTAAGTACCTGCAAAACCATTTTGATTCCTGAAATTTGCAGACGACACTACTGGACACACTGGACTCATCCAAGATGGCGACRAGTCTGCATGAGGTGGAACACCTGGTACTCTGGTGCAGTCACAACAACCAGCTTTCAACACTTACTCCCACTGACAAGATCCAACAGCCCTGGATCAACCGTGGAGTCTTTCAGGTTTTTCAGGACTACTGTACCATTTCCCATGACCGGAAATAGGAGTGCAACATCAACTCCATCCTCGAAAAGGCACAGCAGAGAATGCACTTTTCTGCGCCAACTGAGGAAGTAGTAGTCTGACAAACGCTGCTAGACTACACCTCGCCACCAGAGGGAGCAGTACCTTGATCATGATCATTCAAACAGCTACTATCCAGGTCTTTTCAAGAAAAAATGTTTGCAAACATTGGTCATGAACACGGTCATGCATCATACAGTTTTGTGAATCAGTTATTCTGCTCAAATTAAATTACACTAATCGTTTTGTTTTGTTTGTAACTGGTGATTTGCTGATCTCATCACCACTCAGAATATAGGGTTAAGCTTTTAATAAACGTACGTGCTTAGAAATATGAACGGTTCACACGCTGGTTCATCAAATACATAAAGTAYATCAGGTTGTCAGCATCTCGTAGATCAGAAAAACTAAACAAGGCAAAATGAAAGTATTTTGGCACAAGTCACAACACAGACACTAACTTTGATTCGGTCCAAATCAGAAAAGCTTTCCTGAAGCATGACCTGAAGAGTTACTATGTGTATCTGATCCACTTATCCACCATCATCATAATGCTATCCTTGCCTACAAGAAAGCCAACAGATCATTTAATAAAAGAAAACTAGACATGTCTTTGTTAAAAGGCGTCCACACCAGACTGTATTCCCTGACTTTACTCCAGGCAGTCGAGTGGTGTTCACCAGCACACTTTGTAGGTATTAAACAAATGCATTCTTTTCGTTTCGTGTAAACGGTTCTGCTTATTATCCTGGTGGAAACATTATGTAACCCTCGAACAAGTTTCTGATGTAAACCAATGTTTCTCAGCCATCATCTCGGACAGGGAAAGAACAATAAACTTTTGGATTTTTTCCTTGCTGAAACTGGTAGATAAAGCCACAACCTTGTCTAGGAACTGGGAATGTAATAAAGGATTTGTATATAGTAATAGACAAATGGAGTGGTGTTCATGAAGACTAATGACTAAAACATAGGAGTTATTGAACAGACTATAAAGCATTTCAAAAGAGAGGCAGGCAAAGGTCATGGGAAGCAGATTTTATTGTCCAGAGCTACATACTTGTAGATTGGTCCCATTATGARCATGAATAAATATACAGCCTTTATATTCATTTTAACATGTACAGGGCCATTTCGGCAAAAAAATTATAAATCCAGGCGTTGTTATTCCTTTTTGTGTGGGAGCGCTGCCTTGATCAGCTCATAAAATACAAAGCCAGTTCCTGTAAAACAAAAAGCACAGGGTCAGTAAAGCAAAACAAAATTAAGTCAATGCAACATATAAGAAAATGTCAAATGGGCGTGTCTGTACATTGAAGATATTTGCGAAAAAATTATTTTGGCTGGGGTAAGATGAGTAATAGAACATATGAAATGGTGTTTGGAATTGTTATTTGTCTGTTTGTGCAGGCATCACATAAAAACTACTGAACAAAATTTTTTAATGGGTTGTGAAAGGTGTATTTGGTTGAGCTCGAATAACATATAGGCTTGATTTCATTGCAACCGGCCAACAGGAAGAGAAAATATGTAACTTTAAATTTAAATGGAAAACGCCCTTATTTAAAAAAAAAACAATTCGTTAGTTAGTAATAGTTACTAGTTAATCTCAAAATCCAACAGATACAAATAGCTTTGTGCATTTTTTAAAAAGCGCCCGCGAGTGWGCAATTAAATTCCACGCTAATAAAATTATCTTGTAAGGAATTGCCTTCCTATGAACGGAAAACATTTACACTCCAGCTGCCACTACTCTCCTCTGTAACTTCATTATATTATACTTCCCAAAAATAAATAAATATTTCTCTCATCACATACCCAAGATGGTGAGGCCCATAGTGGTGCGGTACAGGATGGCATCACCGGCTCCACCCTTCAAATGAACTGGAACGCCATTGTTCTCCTAAGAAATAGCAGATTAATATGAGTGATGCAATAAAGTCATAATACTAACCTGTATTATTCTTTTTTTATTATACAGCAATGCCAAGTGTCTCAAATCGTTTTAGTCCATTTCTATTGATGAAAAGCACATGGATTTGAACACCCTCAAAAGTGAGCAGAAGATTTCACAGAGAGAGTCGTTTTTGATTTTCTGATTTCGTGATTTTGACCAATACATATGCATCCACAGAATGTTTAACTACTTCTAGTAATCACAAAACAATCATTTGAAGCACTTTATTACCAAACAAAGATGAACAAAAAAAAAGCTGATCATAAAAAAGCAGGATAATTTATAAATAAATAATACCAAGAATAAAACCCAACAGAAGTTAGAACACTGATTACTCTACAGACTACTAGCATAAATGAAATAACTAATGGTGTGTGAAAGCCTGTGTGCCACTACTAATTCTACAGTAATGCACTGCTGTTAGACTCAATCAGCACACCATACACAGGTTAGTGTATTAGAGCCTTATTCAGCTAAGATATACTTATCTGTTGGAACGGTTTCGAGAGCAACAACCTGAGTGTGAAGTGAAAACACACACAGACTTCTAAAACAACTTTCTGACTGATCAGATTAGCATGCTTTAAAATGATCAGCATTAGAATCCTATCATGTCATGATGCGTTTGTGACTTCTGGAGATGACATGTGCTCGTGAACAGATCAAAGAAAAAAAAGGGAGGGGGGAGGCAGAGTTATCAGATTACCACCCATCCAAATGTTATTGAAATTGTTAATAATCTCGACCATTTTGATTCATTTATTTTACTGTCAATTAAGCTGTTTGGGTTTATATACGTGTACATTTATACCTCATAACATACACTGGCTATCCCTAAATAAATAAATAGCACAGTATTTTGTTTGATGCTTTTAGCTTTGATTACAGCACACAATGAGTCTTCCAGTTCGTGTGTGAAAATGATTTCTCAGACTCCCAAAACCTCTCTCTCACAATGYGAGTCCTGGAGTATGCCTAAAAAAATAAGTAAATTAAAAAAATATATAYATCAATAGATACATGATAACCCGGTCACTTAGTACATTCAGGTAGTCAGCTGACATTTTATTGCAACATAATGTTGCTGAGTCAAGACCTGACCAACTGAAGCAACAGAACACCGCCTCCAGAGGCTTGTACAGCTTGTACTCAGACCACATGACCTTTCTCTATTGCTCCAAAACACAGTCCAAGCTTTTTTCTTTTCTTTTCCTGATTTGTCACTAACAAGTGTTTGTTGTTTAAGGCAACACGGCTGTTTAGTCTCAATCCTGTAACTTTCACTTTCACTATTAACCATAGCTGTGATTCCTTCTTTCTTTTACATCACTAGGTGTTTAAGTGATCTCTGATCACAAGAAAATATGATTCTTTTTCTCTCCGAGTACATTTCTCCTGCAAACTTGACAATTCATCACTACCCCAGCAAGTTTTTTTTTTTTTATAATAATGCACTGGACAGTACCCAACTCAATACCACTCATTTTATTGTTTTCTTTGTTTGACAGAGTGCAACAATGAGGAAACGATGGTAACAGGAACCGATTTGTTTTACAGAAGTATGCGGCGGTTKGTTAATAAATAAYGGTGTAATTGTTGGCACAGTGCTACACCATAAGAGGCACCGAACAGACTGTTTGCCAAAAGCGACTAAGTTTTGTTTCTTTCTTTACGCTAGACTCAGTTTTTGTTATCTGATATTAAAACTAGATCAGATTAAGAGATTAAGATAATTTTTTTCTAATAAGTTTAAAACTAAATTTGTATTAACTTATTTCAACAGAATAAAACAAGTTCCATTTTTTTATGTTTTGTTAAACATCACCCTGTGATGTTTTAGTGCTCATATGGATGTTAGAATAATGTTTTATCCCCTTTATAAATGTGAACGCCTGCCATCATTTAGGATTGAGGTTTAATATCACTTTGTGTAAATGGAAGATTAATGGAAAAAAAAAAGTCATCTCTAGTTAATTTTAGTAAATCACAACAATAGTTGAGAATCAAGTAATGATTATAACCCATCAACTACTGWGCACACATTATTTCCTTTAAGTCAGGGGTGTCAAACTGGATCAAGAAAGGGTCATGTGGGTGCAGGCTTTCATTCCAACCAATCAGAAGCCACGCCTGTTTAATTAGTTGTTCTTGGCCTTCCACAGACAATGAGACGTGACTTCTGCTTGGTTGGAATGAAAAGCTGCACAAATATGACCCTTAGTGGATCACCGACACCCCTGCTTCAATGAAGACAAACTGTAATCATTGTAAAAAGTAAAAATCTAAGAAAGTCATTTTTGTGTTATTATTATTAACAGACTTGAAAGGTGATACTTGTAGTTCATGTTAACTCTAATTCTGAGCAACATGCACAGGTTCTGAGTTCTGGGTCAACTTTAACTGTCGAGTTAAAAAGTGGGAACTATCAGATTTAGTGCGTCATAAAAAAGGGAAAGGATGGTGAAGGATTGGGATGTTGCCCCCTGGACCCCCRGATTCCAAAAAAATAAAAAATTTCAACATAATGACAAATAGACAGCAGAATAAAATTTATGTGTTGTGTGTGGACATTATTTTTCTTTAACATAGAATAATCAACTCACCTGGAACAGYTTTTGCTTCTGTGCCACTTTGTTCTCCACCTGCCTGCGAACGCTGCTAGTGAGCGTCCGCCGGGACACCTGCTGAAGTCTCTGGAAACACACACACACAATAAATATTAAAGCACTCGGCCCCATTCTTCCCCCAAGTTAGTTGAAGTAGATAGATAGATGGGTAGATGGATTCAGTGACATATTGTGATATTTTTTTGGGGGGCAATTAATTTTTTTTTTTTCAGATGTTAATTTTTATATGTTTGCATTTGAGGTGGTAAAAAGCTGCAGTTCATCTAGAATCCTACATGTACAGTAGCAYGATCTAAAATATTATAGTTATAATAAAATAGAACAGAACAAATATTGAATTTGTTAGGTTTGTTTAGAACTGTGAGAAAATCTAGATATTTGTAAAATCATGATGCCTAAAAATAAAAAATAATTTTAAAAAATCACTATGAAACTAGAGAACTAGATCGTGAAAGGAACACTGGACGTTTTAATAAAGGCTGATCTGGAAAAACAGCTTTAAGAGAACAAGGCCTACCTTCCGGTTGGCAGTAATGTATTTAACTTACTGAATTCCAAACGCCATTAAACAACCAGGAAGAAGAACGGGTAATTACATACTAGGTGGCGGTAATGCAACTTCTAACCAATGTAAAATAATAAGAAGAAAAATCACAATACAAATGTATCGTGACAACGTCGTATCGGGAGGTCCCTGATGATTGCTATCGCTACTCGTTACACAAGATCGACTTTCCATCCTGTAGTGCATGATAGGATTGGGGCAAGGTGAGGATTTACTTTGTGGTAGGTTTATTTCTCTGTGTGAACTCGGTACATGATGATGATTTCACCGCATTCAGTCAGCTTCTAGGTTCTCAATGCATAACCAAGTGAACCTCAATTTTTTTTTTTAGTTAYAAAAATATATCCTTTTTTTGTCAGACTGAAATCAACTGCCAGTTTTTGAAACTAATTGAATCACAGGACCATGATCATGCAGATTAAAGTAAATCTGGGGGTGAAATGAATCCGTTCCTAAGGAGATGACTGAAGGCTGTGTGGCGATACATGAATTGCCACACAAAAGAATAAAGATATGTAACCACCCTCTTATCCCCCCACCTCATTTACCAGAGGTAATCTGGGTCACAGTCCTGTTTAAACTGATTTTTTTTCCTCCCTGCTCAGTTTTTAGCTAGATAGGTTGAGGAACCACAAAACCTTTGACCTTAGTCTCTCTCTCCCCCCTCATTCCTCCTTCTTCTTCAGCTTCATCATTTATTATTATTATTTCTGCCTTCCTTAAAAAAAAAAAAAAAGCTAGAAACACTTATAACACTATAAACCTTCCCATCTACTCAGGCATGGATGCTAACGGTTTACGCAATCACGAGCTTAATATATTCAACATCTGACATAGCTACTTCTACAAACTCAAATAAAATTTAATTCAATATTTTTAATCCCTTGTTGATTCGCTGTAGTCGAATATTAAGACAGCCAACATTGACGATTTATACCTCTGAATACTTCCTGTTTCATTCTAACCCAATCACACTCAATATAGCAAGTTCATTCTGCCCTTCAGGCCTCGTGAGCTAGGCAAGTCATCACCCAGGGAAATAAATCAGCTTCAGCGGAGCTTAAAATTTATCTGACTCCAAAAAGCAAATAAKTACTTTGAGATTAATGCTTTCACAGCTGATAAATATTTTTTAATTGCAATGAACCTACCGCAATATGCCTGAACATTATCTCCGGCTCCCGCTTAGTCTCTCCAGCCAAGGACACTGACGCGGAAATACGAACTAAAATCCTAAACGTCTTCCTGCTCCCTATATATGAGCACTACCTGGGTCATAACAGAAGCTTCTTCTGCAGCCTACGGAGTGTAATACTAGTCTCAACCTGAGCTATTCAGGACGGAACCGGTGTATTCGGTGTGCCCTACTTGTAAATGATCTCCACCTGCTGTTCTGGCGTGGTAATGCAGTTTTATTTTAAAGGGTTATGTGTTCAATCTGTTAGCAATGTGAATCACGTCACAATATTATCATCACGATACCTTTGTACCGATTTTTATTAAATATCCCGATTCGATATTGCATTTTTCCAGACACTGTTACAAGTTTAAACCTTTAAAAAATACTTTTTACAATTACTTTTTACAATTATAATTTACGGTGTTATCACTTAAAAACCAGGCACAGCATTTAAACAATACAAAATACAGTAACTACAAATACAAGAGTTTTGCATTTACCGAAATAACAAGTATCGCTGTCATCCATCGTTATTATTATTTCTAAAAAAATTTTTTTWAAAACTTAATTCACTCCTAACACACAGGAGAAAAATGTGACAAGAGTGCGCCACCTATAGGATTATAAAGAAAGTCAAAGTCTCAAAACTCAACCTGCAGACACTTGCGGCTTCTGATGTACGCTATTTTTGACAGATTAAAGATTGTGATGTTTTGAGACAGGTCTAAGTGTGTGTCATGAGTGGRATTAAGACTAATTCTCTCACAGAGTTTGAAGGAAAAAGGCAGATCGGAAGCTTTTAACCCACCAGCTTTCGCTTCCTTTGTGCATCAGACTAATTCGCTTGCAGAGTTTGGAGAAAAAGGCAGATTTTACCTGTTATAGCCTCAGTGAGCCTTGGCCACCCATGGCCCTGTCACCAGTTCATCAGCTTGACTGCACAAATGCATAGTGGTTAACACTCTGGTCTCACACCTCCAAGGTTGAGAGCCTCAGGTCTGTGTGTGTGTGAAGTTTGCATCTTCTCTCTGTGCTTGGTGTGTTTCCTACCAAAATTTAAAGACATACAGATTAGGGTAATTGGCGTCCCAAATTGCCTGTAGCGTGTATGTATGTATGTGCATCCTGTAATAGATTGTTCTAATAGGGTGTACATTGTGCCCAAAGTCTCCTGGGATAGGCTCCAGCCCACCTACAACCCTGTACAGGTGATGATACACAAGATGAACATGAGGGATTTTTGTTGCACCACTGATGCAATGATGCAGCAGTGCTTTATTTCCTGTCTGTCCAGCTGTCTCACTCCCTTATCTCTACACTCTACTCTAATAGCTTCTAATACTTCCACTTTTATGCTCTTGCTTCCATTTATGCCATTGTACATCATGAACTAAGCAGATCAGGTTTTAAGTTGCTATTGTGCTATTTACCTCTCTACCTTTTTATTATTATTATTTTGACACATAAGCATGAAAAACTGAAATGTGTTTCCGTCCAATTTTATTTCTCAGGAACCAAAGATGCACACGACCATAAAAGTGACAAAAATGAACAACATAAAGCTGTGCCAAGTGCAAAGAGATGGACATGACAAACATAAAAAAAACTATAATGCTTAACCAAAACTAAATCAAAAGCACCAATAAAAAAAWWTTWWAAAAATACTGAGAAACACAAAAGAGAGCATTTAAATAATACATACCCACAGATACTGTGATATCTAGGAGCACTTTAAACCATATAAGAAAGTATTAGTTTTGGTCCATCATTACTTGATGAAAAGGAACATTACACTGTATAAACTACAGTGTCTGCTATTAATTCAACACGAGTTAATCAGTGAGTAAGTCGATGCATTCACTGACGCTATAAGGCTCATGTTAAAGATGCTGACCTTCTGGATGACGTGTCCTATATCAATCTGTTTATGCAGCAACACTTAAGAAAGCTCTGACAGTTACAGCTTATATACATCCACTCCGTTTAGTCAAGTCAATGTTTTTCTTGCGTAGTAATCACAACCACCACAGCCTGTTCAAATATATACACTTAAGATTATAGAAGCCTGCTAAAATTCAAAAATACTTCCTAAAAATAAAATTGTGACTTAATACAGAACATCATTAACCTCTTTTAAAATAAATACACTAATATAATTCAACGACTGTCTTAAACTTAATTCTCTGCAATGCTACACTCCAAGCATAATACTCATATATATATATATTGCATATATACACACACATACACAGGAAACGCACACAGAGACAAGCTCAGATGATAAGCAGTTGGTCTTCATCATGCATATGGCATGCAGCTGATCACACAGTTAGTTGGGAATGTCAGAGCTGTTGTTGCGGTTTCCGTATTTGTGGTGGATGAAGAGTAGGACGACTCCGAGGAAGAAGCAGACGGAGCCCACGGTGATGTAGGCGATGCCCAGGAACGGGTTCTTCCCTCCCATCCATGAGATGGTGCTGAGGATCATGCGCTTTCGGCCGTCGAAGCTACGCACGGGATAATCTGATAGTGATGTGTTAGGGAGCATGACACACACCAGCATATGTAAAGCATTTAGACTTCCCTGCACTAGTTCTTAGCACAATTTTAAGTAAATAAGTGTAGGTTTAAAAAGAACAAACACTGCCTAAGTAATCAGGAGAAAGAAAAAAATCTCCGCTAGAAAATCTACTGCTAATAAACACATAATCGCATCTGAACTGAAARGATACTGTAAGTAACTTCCAGAGTGTAGTTTCCTCTCGGAAGGGTAGGGGTCATGCTGTTCTTCTTCTGGATGATGCGATAGAGTTTCCTAAATGTCGGCAGGGCAGCCGTTCGCATCCATACGATGAAGTCTTCGTTAATAAAGCCATTGTTTTCCGAATCTGAGTCCAGTTCAAAGACAGGCTTACGCCAGTTGACAGGTTTCGCAGTTCCTGAAAGGACAAGAGATTCGATTAAGAGAAGAAGAAAATGTGAAAAGCAAATGAGGAAAGTCAAATCAGACATCTTTAATTTCCTGATTCATGATTCTTAACTGAAAAGGAACAAAGGAAACCCGTCACAGATTTCCTACCCTTGACTGTCTCTTTAACTCAGAGATTAGATTAGCATTTCTCTTACATAGACAAACTTAGTATATACAAGTATTTATTTTAGTTCAGTWAACATACAGAAAAAWTTACTTKTTAAACCAGTAACACTGACTTTACTAGCCTCCAYGCTTTTCCTCTTCTTTTGTAGCATAAAGKTTGAATATAACATCAGACTCAAGCCCTGCAAACATGTTCAGGCTACAGACTCGATGCAAAGTGGAGTTTTACTTTCYGTTTGTAGATAATTTTCTYACAGAAGCATGTCCCAAGTGTTTTATTACTCTTTCATAGCTTTATTAATCTCACTATTCATTATTGAAACTATAATTCTTAATAAAATGTTATAAAAGAAATCCTAAAATTACAGCGGATGTTCTGTGAAATGCTGTCTGAGACATGGCTGGAGATCAGGAAGTGTCCTAAATGATAAAATTTGTTTGTTTTAAATAAATAAATATCTCTGAAGCCGGTCCAAAATGTGTTGCATCTTATTCTGGAAAGACTTATCTCTCACCTTGAAAAACAGTGGAGAGGTTAACACCACTAGGGTTTCTGAACTTCACATGCTTATCTGTCCACCAGGCGATGCCCTTCTTTACCAACGGAATTGTGATCCTGGTTCCATTGGGATCGAGATAAATCAAGTCCAGTGTGTCTGCATGGAGATTAGGGAAAAGCAATCAAGAKCACTGATGAACACACGATCTTTCATTTACTCTCCAACAAAACTAAATTGCTTTCTGTCATACCGTTAAACATGCTGTTAGCAATAGCACCACAAGGGGCAATAGGTGTGCTTCCAATCAAGCGGTATGGCTCACATTCTTTACTAGGATCCTGTGGTGGAAAAACAAA
>QMIH01001160.1:87298-119135 GCA_003987875.1 Clarias batrachus | reverse complement strand
TATATATATCCTTATCCTGATATTTACTGCACACAAACACCATGTTTATTAATAAGCAAATTAGAATAATTATAATTAAAATGTTTGTTTGTCGAAGGACTGACATCCTGTCCCGGGTGTACCCGACATCATCCTGGTACCCCCAAACCACCCACCACCCCCTCAACACCCCCGCCCCCCCTCCCCCAAACCGTGACCCTGCATACAGGACCAAGCGTTATAGACGATGAGTGAGTGCGTGAGTAATAAGATGTAAGTCAGGCTGCCATATTGATAGACGGGTGTGTTTTTTTTTTTATATTTGTCACAAAAAGGAAGGGATTATACTGTAATTTAACTGTAACCTTCTTCACATTAACCAGGTGGAAACAGAAGAGTCCTAAGTCATACTTTATTTATTGATATTCTATCATACCATTCATAAGGGAAATATCCCTTGCCACATTCATCTCTGGCTTCCTCATTATACGTAGACGTAAAAGGGATTTCTGTACGGCTGCTTTGTGACAAAGCCCATTGGTATAAGTGCTCTTATAAATCAAATTGAATTGAAATGAAATGATACTCACAAGGTTCTCGAGGAAAAACAGCCCCACAACATCACAGATCATTTCTGACAGGTAACACTGGGGATTTGTTTCTTTTCTGCATAACCCTCAATAATATTTTCGCACAAAAAACAATCAATCCCACAGGACCTGTAACCTCCCCAGATCACCTGTCAACCAAATAGTGCACCAGATATTCATATCGCTTTTTGCAATTTCGTATAAGTGTTCGGTCTGGATACTCAGTCATTACAAACAAACACAGTTAATCTTATATATTTTTTTTCCCCCTCCATTAATGGAACTGCTGCTATGATATCATGCATTGTCCTGCACAGAGCGAGCCATATGCAATGCTGCTAGCAACTTTTTACAAGACTCTCATTGAAGTGTGACTCATCTGGCAACAGATCTTAAAACCTTCACACTGAGGCCCCTCAAGTTACCTCCCCTGAGGTCACTGAATGTGTGTTTGCATACACGGCCTGTCAATAAGGTGCCAGAGTCAGACGTTAAAGAGGTAAAAAAAAAAGGATTGATTCTGATTGTCCTTGAAGCTCAGGAGCCCAGGCAAACAGAACATTCCAGAATAGATAGGATCAAGGATTTTACTTTGAATGCCACTCATATACTTTAAGTAGTGGTAATAAATATCACTGTGAGCTTATAGTTAGCACTCGCTCAGACATCTGGCCTATTTAAATGTAAGAGGAGCAAAAATGACTGTTATTTATTTATTTATTATTCAAACCGGGTCCTTACATACTGTATGATAATATAACGAAAGGGTTACAGTAGGAGTTTTAATCTCACTTCTAGTTTGTGTGCATGAAATGTGCATGTCCTGTCCATGCTTTGCGGAATTCCTCTGGGTCCTCGGGTTTCCTCCAACGGTCCAACGACCCTTTGATCCCTGTAAAGAAGAATACATGTAGCATTTATGTACCACAGTACCACAGACGTTGATGGTTAAAGAGTTTGTAGTAACAGTTAAAAAGTAAAAGCTGTAATCTGTAGTCTGTGATATTATTATTTCAGGTTGAAGCCCAGTACATGTCGGCCCCTTCTGTGCGGCACAACTCTCTGTCTAAGTTATTAATACAAAGAAACGACATTTTATAGGGATTTTTACACCTTGTTCTACTTCTTTCGTCATCAGCCAAATACACGCCCTGTTCGTTAATCGGAGAGTGAATCACGGATGAGGAATGGAAAAAGTAGACCGGATAAAGTTTTGTCTTAAAACGAATCCAGCACAATAGAATTCACTTACACCACAATACCAATGAATCATAAAACTTCACATATTCAGTTCAGCTTTTCTAATTAATATCTACTGGTGCAGGTGTTTGTTTACATTGAGCAAGTAGTTTATTAGTAGCATATTTTAAAGTAGATTATTAAATCAGGACCAGAAGTGTTCATAATATCAAGATTTTGTGATACCCTTATGGTGCAGGTTTATCTTGAGATACCAAAGAACTGACTGAAGTTTCATGCTGCCAGTTTTGCATAATGCTGGCTGGACGGACGGACGGACAGACAGACTTTTTTTTTCTGAGACTGCTTTCTAGTCCTCCAATCCAAACGTAATGCTATCACTGAACGTAATACTATCACTGAAAGAGCGAGTTCGGACCGAAACCTTTCTTTTATTAATATAGATAACAATTCATTCTGCGTTGAGCATATTTTATTTGTCAAGTTATTTCGTATGTTAGAAAAATATGAAATAAACTAAAATATAATTCTTACTGGATCAACTGCTGCTTCAAGAATTACTGCTCTTCCTGAATCCACTAAAGCTCCAGCCCAGTCTTTACATCACTGCCAATCTCTATCATTCTATCTCACGAAGCCTGTTCCTCATTAACCAGCATAAGACTTTCTATATATCCTACAGTACGTCACTCCACAAACTCTTTATGATGTTTTCCTCACCACCAGGGGCAGCTGGTATAAATAGGAAAGCATGGCTAAGACCCCCTTCCCCATTTGTTTAAGCAAAAACTCTCCAACAGATGATTTCAATGTCTACATTTTTTTTTTTACAACAGTATAATATGCAGATTTGAAAAATAATATGATGTTCGTCTGATTGATATTTTTTATCCCTCTGTCAGATGTGTGCATCAGAGGTGTAATTATTCAATCTATCATACTTCCCCCCACACACACCAAAAAAAATGCTATTAGAGGATGAACTAAAAGTTTCCTACCTTGCCAAAAATTTGTAGACATCTGACACCCATGTGTGCTTTATGAGCATCACATTCCAGATTTAGTTCCCAATTGCTGTTATAACAGCTTCTACTTTCTTCGCTAGATTTTGGAGCATGGCTTTTGGGATTTCATCCACGAGAGCATTAGTGAGGTCAGGCACTGATGTTAGATGAGGAGACATTCTACTGTATATCAGAAGTGTGTGTTTCCAACATTGTATCAACGGTTTGGGGAAGGTATCACATGGGTAAGATGGTCATGTAGCCATAAACATTTGGTTACTTTGCACATACTGTTTAATCAATGACAGATGATAAAACTGCAGAAACCTTTTTTTGTTGTTGTTGCCATGTTTGTCTGTGTGTTGAACTCTAACTGGTTTAGATGATATTTTTTTTTACCTACCAATTTGGATTTTTCGTTAAAGAGTTTCCAACTTTTTCAGTCTGTCCATGATGATATGTAAAATAATAGAGTTACTGTCAGAGAAAGCTTCATACTTCAACATTATGAAGGATGTTTTTGAATATTGCATTACTCTTATATTGCTTAATGAGGACAATAAAGCAGTTTTACAGCATTTTTCGAATTATCTTGGTATTTTAAATACCATAGAGAAATGACAAAAATGTGACCAAACAACATGAGATTTCCAATAAAACAATAGTGAACCAAAAATTACTTTAGATACAGTAATGACTGTGGCACATAAAACAAATGCTGCAACTAGAAGAAAGTGCATCTGGGCCATTTTGCAATGTTTTTTTTTTTTTCTTTTCTTTCGTCGGTTACAAAGATGGAGATATTATGTTACCCATTTGTCCATAGAACTATGTGACCCTTTTTTTTTGTTGCAATAAGTATAAACTATCATGAAGACTACATTTGCTCATATTTCCAGATTAAATCCTAATTTTCAAGCTCAGTTCCGGTACTAAGACAGACTTGGATCTGTTTTTTATATGATTTTTATGAATGCTTGACATGGTCCTGATACTGAAATGATACTTATGGATTTAATCTCTGCACCATACTGTATGTGTCATCTTGACATCAAACTTTGAATGCACTTGAATGTTGTGAATTTGCTAGTGCGCCTGTGGTTATGTTGTGTGTTGAACAATGTCCCATAAATTTCCGTCATATTGATGGGCTGCAGTGGTCATTAGGGTGGCAAGCATCATGGATGGGTAATTGTTGATGACCTCAGCTTTAGACATACTCTCCGTAAATGATCAAGCTCACTTCAGGGAAATATCCTGAGCTGTAATGACTCAGGGGATTATATTACAAGCCTGTCTGCTTGTGTGTGTGTGTTGTTTTTTTTTTTTTTTCTTCTTCAGAAAAGCATTTCAGCCAAAGTTCAAACCCATAAATTGAACGCATTTAATATGCTAACACTGTAAAACATGGGTTTTGGCTCAAGCAATCATTAAAGGCTTGGGCCATGGGCCTGGAGGACTGAAAAGAAAAACTTATACATAGTACTGTAAGAGATGTGTCACTGGGTATCTCAAGTCGATTAACAATTATAGAGAATATATATAAGAATGTATGTAAGAAGAGTGTACAGTACATGCTTACCAGCTGAGGCTGTAAAGATGGTTAAATAAAGATGGTTGCTCTTATAACAGCAATCTGAGAGAAAGAAAGAAAGAAAGAAAGAAAGAAAGAAAGAAAGAAAGAAAGAAAGAAAGAAAGAATGCTTAACATCTGAATCTGTAGATGGTTATATAAAGATGGTTGCTCTTATAACAGCAATTTGAAAGAAAGAAAGAAAGAAAGAAAGAAAGAAAGAAAGAAAGAAAGAAAGAAAGAAAGAACACTTTACATATGTATTTATGTAGAAATGTATGTGTGATACAAGAAAGAAAGAAAGAAAAAAAGAAAGAAAGAAAAAAGAAAGAAAACTACTTTACAATGCTTAGAAATGTATATGTGATCTAAGAAGGAAGAAAGAAAGAAAGAAAGAAAAAAGAAAGAACGAAAGAAAA
Organism: Clarias batrachus; assembly: GCA_003987875.1. Lineage (NCBI taxonomy): Eukaryota > Metazoa > Chordata > Actinopteri > Siluriformes > Clariidae > Clarias > Clarias batrachus. The sequence continues at coordinate 114,370 of QMIH01001160.1, read as the reverse complement.
CTTTACTTTACTTATGGTTAGAAGTGTATGTGTGATCTAAGAAGAAAGAAAGGGGAAAATATTTACATATGTATTTGCTTAGAAAGGTATATGTAATTTACTGTAATAAGAAAGCAAAAATGAATGAAGAAAGAAAAAATGAACGAAGAAAGAAAGAAAGAAAGAAAGAAAGAAAGAAAGGAGAAAAATGTACAAAAAATTATACACAATTATATAGAATTGGCTAAGTGATACAAGAAAGAAAGAAAGAAAGAAAGAAAGAAAGCTTACCAGCTGAGCCTGTAAATGGTTATATAAAGATGATTACTCTTTTTAACAGCAATTTGAAAGAAATAGAGAAGAAAGAAAGAAACTTTGCATATGTATTTGCTTAGAAAGGTATATGTAATCTAAGAAGAAAGCAAGAATGAACAAAGAAAGAAAGAAAGAAAGAAAGAAAGAAAGAAAGAAAGAAAGAAAACTTTACACACATGTATTTGCTTAGAAGGGTATATATGATCTTAAAAAAAAGAAAGAAAGAAAGAAAGACTTTCCACTAATTGAGTAGATTAATAAATATCTTTCGATGACATTTGAATTTTGGGAGAAATCTATTTTTATATTTATTTATTTAGTGCTTAGTTTTTTTTGTTTGTTTGTTTGTTTAGTTTACTCTAACTTTACATGTTTGCCTGCTTGTTTGATTGGTGAATTTGAATTTTCCACAAAGCTGTTTTTAGAAAACCTGTGTTTTTCACTGCTCTTATATTGTTACCAAAAATTATAAGATGACAGTTACAGTATACTGTGAGTTACAAGAGTTCCACACATGCGCATAAAACTGTGTTCATCTTGTTATYAATCCAAAACATTTATTACACAAGTATTTTGCAAAAAGAAATAAAGAGTGGTGTGTTTTTTCGTGAGAACTCGGCAACATTGGCTTCACATTGTGTCACACACCCAAACACAACCATCCTACAGGCAAAACAATCATGACATGCACAAGGCATGATAACATTCCACAACACACTGCTGATAGACACGACGCATACTGAGTGAGTGTGCATATGTCTGTGCATATGTGTGTGTGTGTGAGTGTGTGAATGTGTGGGTGCAGACATTCCAGGAATCCCAGTATATCATTATAATGCTCACTTAATAACACTGGGCTGAAAGTATGTACATGTAAATGAGTGTAAGTTGCAGAACAGAGCTGATATTCACAGAGCTGCGAGACACAGAGACTCGATTCACGCGCAGCTGATGGAAACCGCACAGTGTAACATGTGATTGTGCGTAAGCATGATGGAAAACAATGTTATCAGCTGATTGGCTAATAAACATCTATTATATCAGAGAGGCAGATCGATCATATTAGTAAAGCAAATAAATATTGATTAAAATAAAGATTCATATTGTTATGGTTGTTTAGTACAATATATAGCTAATGTGTATATCCTCTTTAAAGAACATACAATGCTGTTTGCCTTTGTGCTTTTAAATATAAACAAAACTGTTATAAGCATAAAGAATCTTAACTCTTATCTGTGTTCATGTTCTTTCTATGCTTTGTGTTTCTTGAACTTTTGTTTCAATCTAGGAAACTCTGTAGTCCAACTAGGGACCGTGGTGACCATTGTATTAATTCCCATTTCTACGACCATATTAGGACATCCAGTCAACATTCACACACTACAGGGAATGTGGGAACGCCAGTTAGCCTAAGCTGCATGTCTTTAAACTGTTGGAGGAAACCAGCGGAAACCCACCAAGCACAGACCCGAGGCGGGAATCAAACCCGGACCCTGGAGGTGCAAGGCGACAGTGCTAACCACTATGCCACTGTGCCGTACATACTGTAGGGATGGAAGATAAAAGAATGAAATAAAACAAATGTTTTGCATCCACCTATTACTTGCATTACTTTTTGCAAAATTCCTCCTTTAATACATTAATGGTAGGAAGGACATATCCATATAAGGACATATACACTTTACTATATACAGTCATTTCTTTTTAAGTATATATACTGTTGTTTATACTTTTTCCCAAACATGTGAATTTAAGTTATTGACAAAAACTACTCATTTTAATAATTAATTATAAAGGCTTTTAGATGTTCTAGCATGTTATAAGAATTTTCGTCCCTGTACCCCTTTATCAGCGGAAATGTCTGTATCTGCTCACTAGATGGAGCCAGTGGAATCATTTAAATGAACTTTTTCCCCCCCAAAAATCTACAAATCTATGTATTGATTTGCATGTTTTTGCCTTTGAGTGGGTGTGGATGGTAGTGGGGAGGGTGGGGATGGGGGGGGGGTATATACCCTTTTATGTTTTCTACTATTTGCTATGTTTCACATTTATCTTAAATTATATTGAAATCTTTTTTTTTCCTCATCATTCTACACACGATATTCCACAATGACAAAGTAAAAACAGGTGTTCATAGTTTTTCTTATTGAAACGTAATGCATATTCTCTGACATTCTCCAGCACTCTCAGCACTAAAACCTTCCAGGTGTTTTACTGATACAACTGTACAAACCGGTGCTTGAACTAGTATCTAACACTAGTTCAAGCAAAGAGTTCTACACCAAATACTGATCGTGGTTATTTTATTACTCATTAGTACTATTTATAGACGTTTTTTTTTTAATGTAAAAACTGTTTTTAAAGGCATCTTTGCTGTTGCCTTTTTTTGTATGTGCACATAACTTTTGCAAAGAACTGTAAGCAAAACATCTGTTCAGACCGTGTTGGAGAATATGCGTTCTTCTGGCGGATTTGCCGCCTTTCTATTTTCATGCAAAACCCAGGAGCCTTTTTCGTTTCCGTCTGAAACCTGGTCGATCATGTCATATTCTGCTTCTTTTACAGGCATGCATTCTTAAGTTCTTTTTATTCCGTACAGCAATACAGGTTCATTTAGAGTTACCAGCCACAGAAATCATCAATTAACAGCACCTCAGAGCCGTTATGAAGGCTTTACAGGGAATAAGTAGCAGACACATCTCAATATTAACTGTTCAAATGAGATTAGTGCATATCTTGGATGCTTTTAGCATTATTTTGCAGAAAAATTATGAAAAAATAAATAAATAAATGAGAAAGACAATAGAATTAGAAGGTGTGTCCAAACTTGTGACTGGTAGTATTTATCTTATTTGAACAGTTGAAGTTGAGACGTGTCTGCTACTTACAGTATGCTCTGAAAATCTAATCTGGTAACTCTAAATGAACTTCTCTTCTGCTGCAGAGGTAAATTTTGGTCTTGCTTTCCTGGGAAGGTCTTCGTGAGAGCCAGTTTCATCATAATGCTTGATGGGTTTTGACAATACTGTTCTTGCAAGAACTGTTTCAGTATTGTTATATTGTTCTTCTGTATATACCACTCAAACCCTTGACCTTGGAGGTGTGAAGCCACAATGCTAACCTTTACATCTAAAGTGTAAGGTCATGTCATGTAAGGGCCAGTTTGTATGCAACCGGAATGACTCATGGTGCCAAGTGTGCCATTTAGCCCAGCACTGTAAATTAAGTAAACAAGCTAGATATGGAGGCATGTGTTTGAGATAACCAGTGTGCAGCAACACAAGATAAGTTTGGAGTGACTACCTCAGAGTAAGGYAATCGATCATTAGCTGCTGATATTTTGGATTAAGATGTACTCAAAACAAGGGTGTGTTATTTGTTTGCATGGTTTTTAATCCTATGTGACCGACATTAAATGCAGAGAAACTTTGTGATACTCTAACTTGTATCTAAGTGTTCATATGGGCCTTGTTCAGACTGTCAGCCCAAATCAGATTATTTTTTCCCTTATCCAAATTGGAATCAGCTTGCTTTCATGTAGTCTGAACAGTACAAACCACATTTAATCTGATTTTTTGCAAATCCAATTTGATCCACAGCCAGAGATGGTTGAAATCAGATTCAAACTGGGTTCCTAAAGGTTTGTCACAGTCTGGAAGCTCTGCCCAAGCAAATCGGATTTCAAACTGTCCATTGCACCACCACTCGCAACACGACTTGGAATTTCAAGTCCCCATGATCACATAGTAAGGGATGTGGATGCATGGTTGAAAAACAAGCAGGAAGAAGACATGGAGAACAATAATCCCTGAACAGAGTATAAAATGAAATGTCTTCAATACAGACAAAGCTAAAGTCAATGTATGGAAACAGGACGATGATTGCGGAAGTATCTTGCTACGTGCGAGAAAGAGGATTCATATGAGCATTTGCAGATGGACTAGTTGTAGTTAGTCTCTCAGCTGCTGGACAGCCGGACCATCCGATCCACACACAACTTTGGCACAGGTTTTACTCCAGAATCCCTTCCTGACACAACCCTTTGATTTTATCCAAGCTTGGCACCGCATCCAGTGGCTGGGCCTTGGATATTGGGTGGGAATTGAACCCGGGGCCTCCGGGTTCAATTTGCTTTAACCCGAGTTGCTATGCTTCTAACTTTTCCAACTGTACGAGTGAGAAACCTACCACGAACATAGCTATAGTCTCATCTCGTCTCCTTGTCTGTACCACTTTATCCTGTACAGGGTCGATTGGGGCCTGGAGCTTATTCCAGGAGACTTTGGGCACGTGGCAAGGGTATATCCTGGACAGGGTGCCAATCCATTGCAGTTAGCTATAGTGCCAGAAGTAAATTAAAACTTTAAGGACAAAAAATCTAAAGATAGTAATAAAAGGCGGTAGACATAAAAACGTGTACCCTTGCCTCTGGCATCGTTACCACAGCAACCAATGCAGACAGGTCGATTCGTGCTGGCAGGCTGAATCTGATCTGATCGCTGATCTGATGGCTCAAACCAGTCTAAATTATTGTGGACTTCAGAAGAAACCCCCATACACTTCCCCCACTCATCACCATGAACAGCACTGTAGCAGCAGAGGAGTCATTCTGGTTCAGGAGCACCATCATCCCTCAGGACCTGAAGTGGGACAATCATGTTGACTCCATGTTAAAACGCCCAGCAGAGATTGTATTTCCATCACCAGCTGAGGAAGTTCAACCTGCCGCAGGATCTACTCACAGTTTCACTGAATCTGTCTTGTGCAGGATCTACTCACAGTTCCACTGAATCTGTCTGGTTCAGCTAAGCTACAAAATCACACCTGGGTGCTCCTCTGCCCACCCTTCAAGAACTGTATTTTTGCAGAGTGAGGAAAATCACTCTGGACTACCTCATATAAAAACCATCTTCTCGTCCCGTCTAGTCGGCAATAAAGTGCTCTAAACACCAGGGCAGCCTTTTTCTCAATGTTTTCCCCCCAGTCTATCTACCTAAACAGCTAAATGTTCTCCCCATTGTGACCTTGTATTAAAACAGTGTATTACACTATTAATATGTGCAATATGCGCAATACTGTGCAATACAACTGACATTTGTTTGATAATACTCCTCATCTTATTCCATTTCTTTTGAATTGTTTTTGTTGTTGTTGTATGTGGTGCTGTTGTCTCTGGAATCTTCTGTCACCGGACCAAATTCCTTGTAACATATTATTATGAAACATCAATATGCAACATACTGGATTTGCCTGCAGTCTGTACGAGTTCTTGTGGTGAATCCCCAACCAGCCTGGTTGTATGAGTAAAAAAAATAAAAGCAACTCATTCATCAATGCAATATCATTGACGGGAGGATATATACTACTGTAATATCAAACACAGCACCATTGGCATGGTGACTTAGTCTTTAAGTACTGTATTGTCGCCTTGCACCTCCAGAGTCCGGGTTCGAATCCCACCTCAGCGGGTGCACGTTTTCCCCAAGTTTGGTGGGTTTTCCTCTGGGTGATTCCGGTTTCCTCCTACAGTCGAGACCAGATTAGGTGTGTATGATGTATTGTGTATCTAAGTCTCTTAGGATAGACTCCACACACACACACACACACACACACACACACAACCCAGTATACAGGATAAAGCAGTACAGAAGGTGAGTGAGAGAGCGCGAGCACACAAACGCACTAGCAAAGCAAAAAGGCGCCGCGCTCGTGACAGCGCACTACATTTCCCATGAGGCTCGTGTTTAAACGCTTCCGGGTTTGGATGGCAACGTCGCTGTTGTCAGTCAGACAAAAGGCGAGACAGTCCGCCTCTCTGATTGAGCCGGAGCGAGCAGGGCCGGGGCAGGGCTGCAGAAAAAAAAAAGGATAGAGATACATGCAGGATCTGCAAATGTGAAAAATAAACTGGATTTACTGGACGTCGTCAGCACTCGGTGAAGTCATTAAATGGTCTGCTGCGCTGGGACGTTTGCAATATCCACACGTAGCCTGAAGGTAACGCCGTGCACTCTTTATTTCCTAAAGGAATTAGCTTTGCCATTAGCAGTTATCTTTTCTCCTTTTCTCTTAGCGACTCTGTGTGTTTTTAGATTTCAGGCCCTGAACCTCGGCACTCACACACACGCGCGCCACACACACACACACACACAGTGTGTGTGTGTGTGTGTGTGTGTGAGTGAGTTTACTCGACATGCACGAGCTAGAGAGTGCGTGCACAGATTAAAGAGGTCGATAATAGATTTAGCAAGCTAGTTAAGTTGTGTATGTGTATGTTAGCATCCGAGCTAGCAGAGGTAAAAAAAAAAAAAAAACCGGCGATAACGTCTAATTTCGCAAAGTTGTCCAGTGAGCTTGTGGATGCAGACATTCGAAGTGAACTTTATGCATCAGATGCGTTCATATTTAACACGGATTAGACTGACATCAGGTCAGTGTTGAGAGCGTTATTGTTTGTATTTGTTTTTGTTGTTGTTTTTGCAACTGAAACCTCTTTTGCATTATGCTGATCTAAGCTATCCTGTAAGGGATTTATTTTTTATTTTTTTAATTGCAAAAGGTCACACCGGGAACAATACAAATTTGACATTTAAGTCTTCAGGCATGGTGTTTGTAAAAGAAGATCCAGAAGTAATGGAACACAAGTGGATGAGGGCATGCACTGATGGAGGGATGAGCTGATCTTTTATTTATTTCAGCACACATCCTGAGTTATTTTTGGATTAGACCGGGCGTTTTGCTGCAGGCCGAACCCAGACTGCCCCGGGCCTTGTATTTATATGATGACGGGAATAAACTAGGATCCGGTTAGTGTTCATTTCCAGTTTCACTGGCCCAGGGGTCTCCTGTATTATGGTTTATTTTGGGGCAGTATCACATGACTGCTTTTTTTTTTTTTTTTGGTGTGTGTGTGTGTATAGTTGTGTAGTTTGTTTAATGATCACTGTTGGGACCTTTCATGCCATAGGTTTGAAGTAAGATTGTAATACTTTGTAGCTATTTTCAAGGTTAGGTCTTATTGAGTTTTACATTTGCATAGCCCCACCCATCTTTATAAAGCCCCGCCCCCAGAGACGCTCTCTTCGGGATTCCGTCTTAGGAAGGTTGTTTTTATATTTTGGTCCATCCACATAGCACACTCCCCATCCTGGAGATACACTATATGGATAAAATTATTTGGGTTAATTATTGAATTCAGGTCAATACCAATCAGGCCCCTAACCCCAGTGAAGGGAGATGATCATAATAATTCTTCAGCATCCCAAGACGATGCTATGCTTCCAACTTTGTGCCAACAGTAAAGGGGAAGACCCTTTTCTATTCCAACATGACTGTGCCCCAGTGCACAAAGCAACAACTATAAAAGGCATGGTTTGTAGAATGAGTTCGTTGAGCCCTGATTTCAACCCCATCGAGCACTTTTTTTTTTTTTTTAAACTTTTTTGAACTGGAACGGAGATTGCAAGCCAGGCCTTTTCGTCCGACATCAGTCAGTGCCTGACCTCATAAATTCTATACAGGATGAATGAGCACGAATTTCCACAAAAACACTCTGAAATCTTGTGGAAAGCCTTTTAACAAGATTGGAAGCTGTTATAGCTGCTAAAGAGGGACCAACTCAATACTGAAGTCTATGTATTTGGATACAATGTCATCGCAGGTTTGCCAAATACTTTTGTCCATGTAGTGTACATGCATCATTTCTGTGGCAGTCACTTACTTTAGAGGTCGGGTTGTCAGTTCAACACCCCGAAGGCACAGGTTCGATTAAAATGTATAAAATGGGAAGATTGCGTCAGGAAGAGCATCCGGCATAAAACTTGTGCCAAGTGGTATGTGCATTGTACGGTCCGCTGTGGCGACCGGACAGGAGACGAAAAAACCCACCAAGCACTGGGAGAACATGCAAACTCCACACACACGCAGACTCAAGGCAGGAATCGAATACCAACCACTACACTATAGGACCATACCGCCTCTTATATGGTGTATATACGGTAAAATGACTGACCGATGGTACATCCAAATCCAAACAAGTGTTCTGGACAAGAAGTCAGTTTTTGCAAAACGTCTTGATTATGTTGTGTATACCTTGCAGGTGTACAAATAAGAATAAAAATGCATCTTGAATATGCATTACACACACATTGTAATACTGATTGTTACATTATCATCGGTCTAGAGTACTAATAGATCGGAAGAAATGTCTGATTGCATTTTAAACTTGCTGTATTTCCTTTCAGTCGTTTGCACTTTGGTCTAATGTCATTGCGGCTGTAGTTTTTACTCATACATGTTGCAGTGATGCATGTCTCCTAAACGAGCAGGTTTTTTTTTTTGTGTGTGTGTGCATGTTTAAATCAAGATTGAAATAATTTCTGCGCATATCCAACTTGGAAATGTACAAAAATGTACGTCTGGGGCGTCTGAGATCAGTCACGATGCTCCCACGCAGTGCCACACATTCAGAGATTGATCTTTAGAGAGCACTTATTTGCATATTGCATCCTGCTGCACTTTTATCCTTTCGACATCTGGGCCGCGATGCTGCATTGCATTTTAATTGGTGAAGAAAACTGTGCGAGCGGTAAACGTCTTCAAACAGGAATTAGTTTATGGGAAAACGAGACCCTTTAGGTTTCATATGAGAAACTCGGTAACAGATGTAGACAGATTAAAATGCTTACTTCGGAAAGTGCGGACCAGTAATATTGAATTAACTGTGTTGAATATGCAGAGGTGATGATCATCATTCAAGGTTATGTCCTGTGATAATACTAATAATTATTCTAATAATAATAATGCATTAAATGCAAAAATGGTTCGTAACATATACAGCTCCGTAATCCGTATTAATTGGTTCCGCTTGTAAAAAAAAAAAATGCACATCAGAAGCACAAAATGTCTGCACTTTAGAGTCTCGCTACGTTGAAGCAGCAGTATAGTTTTATACTATAATTAATTTGCACCATGATCTAAAGGTTTCGTATGCTTTTGCGTTCCCCCTCGGTTTGGGAGTAAAATTTCTGCTGCGGCGTTGTGAAGGATTAGACTGCCATAAACGTTCCAGCACAAATCATTTATCATCATAATGGCAGAGATGCAGAGAAATGGTGCTTCTGTTGTGTTGTTTTGTTTTTTCATGATTATTATTATTCCGTTGAATGAGAGAAAATGGTGTTGATTCATGCAAACTCATCACGTTTCATGAAAAACTTAAGATTAAACCGCATATCTTTCAGAACATGCATAATCAGCATCCGTGTTCGACTCCCTGCTTGTAGGTGTGTCGGATGTTGGAAGAAAGTGACTAAGGGGAATATTTTTATTTATTTATTTATTTATTTATTTATTTACTGACTTATTTTTTTTTTTGGTGCAGTGCCTTGCAGCCTTACGCAGCCCGTTCTCTCGCTGCTACCCTGCACCTGCAGCGTCACTGCTGCAGCCTAGCCTTTCCTGTGCTTTATGGCCCTGAGGAAAGTGGCGCAACCTGTGGGGTGACTCTGCTTTTCACTGTGCCAGCCTGCCAGTGATAAAATGCTGGAGGGCTCGTGTTTGTGCTGCGTATTACAGCGGTGTGTCATAAGTCCTGCGGTCTCTCCCGCTTCGCTGCATCGCTCTGCATGCATCCCTTTCGCACTTGCAGTCATTCTCGCGTGCCCTCGTCTCATGACCAGGCCTATTTTAAGGCCTCTGTTTTCAGATTTTCCCCAAATAAGCGTTTAATACGTGTTAAATGAAACCAGTCAAGTCCGGCCATCTCTCATGCATTACTGCAGCATTCCCGAATGGAAAACTCTACGTTTATATTATACGATATGTTTATGTATTTTAACGGGTTATTAAATAAAACAATAAAAAAAAGTCCTATTTTTTTATTGGGCTAGTGCTTGCAGGGCTCGTTCTGTCTGCTTTATTTTATTTCGTCTTTTTCCTTGTGTGCTTTCAGTAAAGTAGGTTAACGCTTAACCCGTGTACACAGCCGAGCCGATGGAAAATGGAACGGAGACTCGTCATAAAACAAACACGGTCGCTTGCTTGTTCTGATGCGTTATCATTTCTATAGTAACGACATATACAGGGATTTGTACAGCGAAGGTTTCGATTTATTCTTCGATCTTGTGGCATTCTCGATCTGTTATTGGAAGGAGTCTTCAGTGTAAAGTTATAGCATGAAAAGCTGCTTTAAATTTTAAAAAGTATGCTGATTTTGGAAAATAATCCACTTTGCATCAGGACGGAGCACACCTCCGTATTCCTGTAAAAGCTCGTCCCTGAACATTTAACTCGGTAATAATAGATCTGCGGTTCGCCGAAGCGAATCTCCGACGTCCAGGCTAATCCGCTACATGTCCTAGTGTATGTTTTGTAGAGTTGGTTAACTCTTAACTCGTGTCCAGGGCCTGGCCCAGCTGACGAGAATGGACCTGAGGCTCAAGAGGCTCAAGCGCAAACCGGTGAGCCCCGGTTTGGGCACGTCGCTCCGCTTTGTTCATCTATTAACATAAAGCTGGTTATTAAGTAACCAGATGACCTGGAGCGCGCACAGTCTGACCGCTTGATGGTAATCCCGGGGCGAGCTAACCTGGTAGCCGTGAATGTTTGTGCGGACTACCTGCAGAATTATAATAGTTGCATAACCTCTCGTCATGGGTTTAGGAAAATCATTACACGGTCATCCGCCATATGTTGTGGATCAGCTGCTTTAGATCTCAGGTTGGTGTTTGAACATTTGGGAGTGATGATTTAGAGTGGCTTTTTACTACTCGTATTATAATTATCATTGCGTGTTAAAGACGGTGCTTAGTTTTCCCTTAAAGCTTCCTTGCCGGGATTTTGTTAAATACTCAGGCTTCCACGTTTTGTGATGCTTTTCTGCTCAACACAGTTATAAAGAGTGAATTTTTTTTTTTTATTCTCCGATGTCTTTCATCAACAAGGTGTTTTCCATCCATAGACTCTGCCTCTCACTCTCACTCTGACAGAATGTTCTTGGCACAACTCGCTTGTGGAGATCAGCAGTTTCTGAAACACTCAAACCGGCCATCTGGCACCAACAAACATGCCACTGTCAAAGACAATATCACTTTTTTTTTCTTTTTTTTTTTTTCCTCCAACTGTATGCCAGCGCTTGTAGGAATTTGCAGGTATCATTTTCCACAGAGTGTCTAGCTGTTCCTGTACAGCCTGCCCGTCTCTCACTCTGTAGGGACCAGGCCCATCCAGTCTCTTTCAACAAGACGTCTTTTAACCACAAATCTCCACTGACCACCCACTTAACTAAGGAGGTCATAAACTCTCAGAGACCTCTGCAGGTCATCACACAAAACCTAAACTACTTCCCCATGCAAGAATAAGCTTCGCTGGTCAGACCAGACATCGTCACGTCATTTGTTTATCTCAGTGTTCATAGTATCTTTTTTTATATGCATGTATGAAGCTGTTTATTTCATGTGCTATTTCTATTTCTGAATGAATGAGTAAAAGTCACTAGATTTGTCATCACACAGATTAATTTTTCTTTTTTAAACCTCGGCTGCTGATACTGTTGGCCAATCGTGATCCTCTTTTCTTCTTAGGAACTGTAATTGACAGCATACAGCATAACGTAATGAAAAATCTTTTCTTATGTATATAATAAAACATGGAGTATTCTCTAAAACTCTCTCCAGGTTGGATCTTGTTGTTGTTGTTAATATTTAACAGAGGGCTGCAGCAGGGTTCGAACCTACACTCTCCAGATGATGGAGCGAATGCGTTTCTGTTGCGGCGCCATGTGTTTATTTGTCAGTATGGTAAATACAGTATATGAGCGTTATAATGGCACTAGCAGTCGGCCAAATTATTCATTTAATTATTTTAAACATCAGATTTTTTTTTTACTAAACTAAGTTGAAAACGTGATGGATTTTTTTTTTTTTTTTGTTGTTGTGCCGTGACGTTTCATTCTCGCTATTGTAATTTATTTAAAAAATGCACTGAAATTTTCTTTTTTTTAAGCCAAGCATGTGATCCAAGTGTCTACGCGTTTTATTAGTCTCTACTGTTTTTTCCCCATATATTAGTTTAACTCTCATTAGGTTGGTGAAATTTATCTTTTCTGATTTGTTCTTCTACAAGCTTTAACTATAAATTTGGACAGATAGTTTATTGATTTCTTTCTTCCCAAGAGTACAGACTTATCAAATAAATATATAATTAAGGAATCGCCCAGAATGTTTCCAGAGCCAAGACATGTTTTTCCTGCAGATCAGTTTTAGACCAAAATTTATCTATGTGCACATCCTGGTCATTTACCTTAACACCAAAAAAAAAAAAGCTGCTAGGCATGGATCGATTGTGAAATTCTGGGCCGATACTCGCGTTTAAAGTAATAGCTTGGCCGATTGCTGATGCCATTATAATCTTTGTTATAAAAATAATAATAATAAATAACTGAAATGTTTTAAAGTCTTTAAGCCCTTTTCAATCAGCACAAATTCAGTCATCTAAGAAACAAGCCTTTAATGTGACCTCCTTCAACAACACAGATTGTTTTTTGTGAAAAGTAACAGTTTTCAAAGCCCTCCCGTCTTTTATTCCACACCTTAAGCTGCTTAAAAAAAAAAAAGATTCAAAGCCGTGAATATTTTAAAGGTTTTATCCAGACAGTTCAACTCTGAGAGAGAAATATATATAGAACGTTGATTCGATCAAAGCTTGATTATGGGAGTATAATTTATGGTTCAGCCAGGAAATCATACATGCGCCTTCTGGATAATGTACATCATCAAGGCATACGACTGGCATTAGGAGCCTACACAACATCACTAATCCAAAGTCTTAGACATGGAAGATAAAGAATCCATCTTGAATGATTGAAGTTTTCATTGCAATATACAAGCAAACTGAGRACAAATAAGGAAAAATCCATCCTATTCAGCAGTTTTTACAAGTCAACATTCAATAATCTCTGAAAAGAAACCAATCCATATCCGTCCACCTGGTTTGCATTTGTAGAACCTGAAAGTTGACATGAACATCTTGGAACAGACACATTTTTACAGAATTTTGCCCCATGGGATCGCAAAAAAGCCCAAAATTGATCTGGGTTTAAGGAAGGAAAAAAAAAAAAAAAACAAGAATCCAAAACAGATCCAAACGAATATCGCCAGCATTTCTGGACATAAGAGAAAAACTACCGCAGCATACCTCAGAAAATAAAGTGGCAGCTTTTTGCAACAAATCTACTGCATCCCAGATCAAAGTTCGAGTTTTGACTAATGCTCTGCTTATGACGTTGAAGTTGATTGAATCCACATCACGAATGGATTTCCTAATAATAATGGATTCGAAGAGCATTAGAAAAATATATACAAATATCTATATAAAAACAGATCATGCACCAATGGTGGAAATCCTAATCAAATAATTTTAACGTCATTTTCTGTTTGATACTTGAGAATGGCTGGTAATAAGCAAGCCGACGAAACCGCCAAAGAAGCATTATCTAAAAAAAATTTTTTTTWAATTCCTTTTTTTTCACAGATTTAAAACCAATTTTAAATGTATACATAGAAAAAAGTGGCAGTCAGAATGGGACCAACTGCATAAAATAAATCCTGATGTTGGAACAAAACATACGTTTCCTTTTAACAATCAAGTAATTTCTACAAGATGCCGAATAGGACACTCAAAAGCTGCGCACAAATTTTTACTATCAAGAGGAACCCGTCTGTCCATCAAACATCTTTTATTTGACTGTAATTCTTTTTGCTACTTTGATTTTATTTTGTTAACACTTTGGAAAAGGTTTTGAAACGAGTCTAATTGTAAAGTTCTTAGCAAAAATTGAATCGTAAACATCTTATCTAGTTTTAATATCGAATGACAGAAACTGACTCTCGTCATGAATATAACAATAGAAGCAGGCATGATGTTAAAGAAGATAATAAGAATTACTTTCTAGTTCTTACATAGACCAACGTATAACCTTTTGTGTGCAACGTAACTGAAATTTTACATGTAAAAGTGTTGAGAAATAAAATGGAGAATTCTTGCTTGTTGTTGTTTTGAGTAACTTACTCGTGCACAGCCAGCGGTTTTATGACTTGTGCACATTTCTTCGCCATTATGGGAGGTTTTAATGCACCACCTATTTGATTTTTCCTCAGTCTGGCTCTTCAGCTACTGGCGTTGTGAATTTCATCAACGAAGCATGTATCATTTAATACCGATGTAAATGATTAGATKATTAAAGCGTCCGTAGTTGGTGTCGAAACAGCAGAGATTAAATAAAGGTGATCAGTAGTATAGTCTGCATTTTGCCTTTTAAATTCGATAAAATGCAAATCAGTGATGTGCACACATGCTCGATATTTTGCAACTATCCACATGTGGTGAGGGTTGTATTCTGTAATTGTGTGTGTAAATAGAGGAAATCTCAGCTAACACGGCTAAGGGTGTATCCTACTAGGGTTTTCTGCTTTAAAGGTGTTTCTCTCTGGTTAATAGATTAATCATTAAGTGAGAATATGTGAGATCATTTTGTTAGCTAGCAGTGTTTGCTTGGTGATCTTAATGACCATTCGAATGAATCAGGGTTTGATCAACCCCGACAGTAAYGAGTGACTATCTGAGCATGATGTACACGAGGTGAGTCGTGTGCTCGGTTACGAGGTGTGTACAAACACACGCCACATCGGTTTTGTTCAAATAATGAACGTGGCTTTAAGAGCAAATCTCAAGGCTTCACCAATGTGGCCAGTGACATCACGCAGGCAATTCAGCGTTTTATTCCGCTCGGGATGTTCATATCATAAAGCCGGCGCTGTGACGAACCTCTTCAGAAGTGTCGCAAAGTAATAAATGTTACACGTTCCATTTCCTCTTTTTGCGTGTTATTGGTTTTGAAATCAAAAAAGGCTCAGTGTGCCACGAGAGTAAATCACATTACAGACCATCTGAGGAAATTACATATCCGAGCTGAAGGGTTTCCATGGCAACAGCAGAAGTGATAAGTCACAATGAGCCATATTAATGAAGGGAGAATGTTTCCAGACGGCAGGAATTAGGTCACGTATAAAAAGGATTTTCCCTCTTTATTGTCAGGACGTGCCGCAGAGTCGTTCCGCAGCGAGGAATGTCAGCCATTTTGAGGCGTAGCTTCATATCAGTGCGCTTAATACCATCCTCGTATCATGCTTTATACCTTATGGCCGACATTTCCATCATGGTTTTGTAATCTTCCAATGCMTCAGCATTCCAACACTAAACCATAATAAAKCTTGACCTCTGCCCTGGTGCATTGTGGGTCTATGCTCAATGTCTATGCTCAACAGATTTTCAAATTCATGATGCAAATGTACTGACAAGCATCATTACTCTGCCTAATCCCTAAGCTCTAATACTTAACCATCAATCTAAAAACTTCTCCCAAATGTAAAGTGGGTAAAAATTAACCTGGTTAATGTGAAAAAGGACAAATCTGGGGGAAAAAGTTCAAGGACGCACATAGGACATGTATCACTATACCCCACTCTGAGGTCTAAATCCTTACCCCTAAAACTATTACCAAGATGCACTGCGGTAAAAAAAAAAAAAAATCCTGTCTCATAGATAATGTTTTTTTCTTGTTGTTTTTTTTTTTCCTTTTCCACCAGGATGTCCCAGTACACAGACGAGCCACGCTTCACCATCGAGCAGATCGATCTGCTGCAGCGGCTGCGACGGAGCGGCATGACCAAGCCGGAGATAGTCCATGCACTGGACACGCTGGAGCGTCTTGACCGTGAGCATGGAGACAAGTTTGGGCGCCGTGGCTCCGCCTCYTCCTCCTGCGGCCCTGCTCCGTCCGTATCTGACCCCGCCCCCTCACAGGCCGCCACCACCAGTGAACGTTCCACCTCGCACATGGCTGTGTGTACTGCCACCACCGCCACACAGACTCAGTTTCTCTCCCCATCACCGAGCAACAGCTACGCCACCTCACCACCCGTCTCACTGGTTGCCGTGACGCAAAACGGGACTCCTAACGGAAAACTGTCTCCACCTCGTTACCCGGCAGGAAACGCGGCGGCAGCGGTGGCRGTGAGGCCGTACGGGTTCGATGGGACTGAGGAAGAGATGGATGTTGACGACAAGGTGGAGGACCTGATGAGGTCGGTGCTCAGAACAATCGCTTGCTGTGTGAAATTATTTTCATGTGATTAGCTTTTTGTTATTATTCATAGTGGTGTTAGCAAAGGAGGAAAAAAAGTGTGAAATATCAGTTTTGAGATTTTTTTTTTTTTTTTTTTTTGCTTCATTCGCATTGTAATTTAGTAAAAAAGCTTGAAATCACATCTTTTGTGAGACTGTAAAGTAGTTTATAGGGATGGGAATCACCAGTCATCTCCCAATACGTTATTATCACAATACTTGGGTGCGGATTTGATTAAAATTGCGATTCTATAAGTATCATGATTTTATAAATATCCCAATTTGATGTAAATTTTTTCCACAATGTTGATTCAGTTTTACACTGTTTAATGATGTAGTTAAATGCAACATTCGTTTTCTCACTTAAAAACCCAAGCGCAGCTTTTAAACAACACAAACTTACCTACAAATACAAGAGTTTAACATTTAACTTCAAATTAAATTAAGCAAAAAAGCTACATTTTTCCTGAGCAACATGTATCTCCATGATCCACCATAATTATTTCTAAACAAACTTAGCAATTCATTCGTTAACATTTTTTTTTCTGTATAAATAGTTGAGCGCCACCTGGAGGATTGTAAAGAAACTGTCACGTTTTACCGCCTCAAACGCTTCTAAAGTCTGAAAACTCAACTTGACCGTGAGCTCGCGGGTTGAGTAGTTGGGGTTTTAGCCTAATTTAGGCACACAGAGTTTGGAGAAAAAGGCGGATCAGAGGCTTTTAAAACAGACGCGATGTTTGATGATTTATGCTATGAAACTGCATTTCTGTTGCGCCACTCAGGAACATCTAYGCTCGGTACAGAATCATGTCTGTCTGATGCTGATCAGATGCACCCTGACTCTCCTATTATTATTATTATTATTATTATTATTATTATTATAACAATTAATCCCTTTTGTCTGCACGATAGCTATCTATATTTAGAGTGCTGGGATTCACTTGGATTGGTGAAAGTGTTTAATAGTAGTAACATGACTGGACTTGACTTTATATCATGAAGACATTAACTATAGAAGGGAGAAGAGAAACACCTTCAACATAATATAACACAAGTCCAGGCTTAGATCAATGTGGGAATTTTTAATATGTTTCCCATTAAATAACTGGTTACACCAGGTGTAGGGTTTCTTGCCAAGTTGTGTAATAACCCAAACTGACACATATGGCATAATAAAGGTTTTGTGTGTCTGCACAACATTTTTGACTGTACAACAGAGCTTTTGTTAAACTGGAAGAAACTTCAGAGTAAAAAAAGGAAGAAAAAACAAAAACAACAACGCTGACTGATGTCTGAACTCAACCTAAAACCTAAGAATTCAGACCAAAGTATTTATCTATATCTTCTTTCTTTTAGAAACCAAACAGCTAGAGAGAGAGAGAGAGAGAGAGAGAGATGCATAAATCGGTGTAAATGATGCAGCTCACATCAGTAACATACAGTATGTTGTATGAAGTACTAGCACTGGTTTGTGTGGGTTGTTTTTCCACACACACGCATCCACTAACGGTTTAGTTAACAAAGAAATGTACAGTACAGTTTCCCTGCAATTTTGGTTTACCTGTCAGTTTTAATATCACCATGTTGGACCACCATTATGAGCGCGTGTGTGTGCTGTTTGTTGGGTGTGGTTGGTCCCACAGTGACAGAAAAAAAAAAAGGAAAAACGGCGAGATAAATCCTTCCTGCTGCTGCACTTCAGCCTCGGACCAGTTTTGGATGTCTGCCACCTTTTATGTAAAGTTCAATAGGATGTTATTTAACACCTTATATTTGATTGTTTCTATGGTTAAATTAAGAGTCGACTGGGATGGAATTATTTTCCAAACATGTTAAAGGATAAATATCAGGAGCTGGTAATCCTACCTCTTCTTTACCTCCATGAACAGTTGTCTGAAAGATCAGGATTAACATGGATCTGGACAGTACATTGAGTTGTGCTTTCTGTGCTGTGTAATTGATCAATATGAATATATTTATGTGTCTGTGTGTGTTTGTTTAGGAGGGACAGCAGTTTGGTGAAGGAGGAGATCAAAGCTTTTCTGGCTAACCGGCGTATCTCTCAGGCAGTGGTGGCCCAGGTCACTGGTTAGTGGACGTGTTCTTCATTTGCATGTTCACTTTTAACCTAGTGGTCCTCACCGGGTCCTCGCTTTTTTTATTTTTTTGTTTTTATTTATTTATTTTTTTTTACCCCAGTGCTCCTGATCAGGTCCTCACTTTTTTAACCAAGTGGTCCTCACCGGGTCCTCGCTTTTTTTTAACCTAGTGGTCCTCACTTTTTTAACCAAGTGGTCCTCACCGGGCCCTCGTTTTGTTTTTTTGTTTGTTTTTTACCCCAGTGCTCCTCATCAGGTCCTCACTTTTTTTAACCTAGTGGTTCTGACCGGGACCTAAAAAATATATATATTTATTTTTTTAACCTAGTGGCCCTCATCAGGTCCTGTTTTTTTATTTTTATTGTTGTTGTTTTTCCCCTTTTTTTTTAACCTAATGGGTCCTCATCAGGTCCTCACTTTTTTTTTTTTTTTYCCCCAAAACCTTGTGGTCCTCATCAGGTTTTAATTATTATTTCCAGCCTACTGGACTTCAATGTTTTCAGGGCATGCAAGGCTAAAATCTGAAGCTTGAACAATATTTGTCTTCTTTAAATAAGTGCAATCAAGCTATAGCTGTTTGGTTTATGTTTTTTATTTAAAATAGACGCCTTTATAATTCCTGTTTCTCGCTTCCTCTCTCTCGCTCTCTCTCTTAGGAATCAGTCAGAGTCGGATYTCTCACTGGCTCCTACAGCAGGGATCTGATCTGAGCGAGCAGAAGAAGAGAGCCTTCTATCGCTGGTACCAGCTGGAAAAGACCACTCCAGGTTAGATGTGCTTGTGTGTACAAAATGAACTTTAAAGCCCTAATTAATGAATACAATGAGCMAACTTTCTGTTTGAATACATAAAAAGAACGATGTTGCACTTGGTTGCTGTGATATCGTATCGTTAGGTGACTGGTGATTTCTAGAAATAATCATGGCACATTTTAATATTAATATTAGTGTGTGCACATAAAGAGTGTTCAGAAATGGAGTTTGTTTGCACAACAGAGGTTTAAATTCTCAAGCTTTATGCATACACACACACACACACACACACACACATTGTGGAAAATCATGAACAATTGGTCTACATATTTACATCATAGGACTTTTTAAAACAATAATAATAATAATAACCCTATAGGTGCTACTTTGAACATGCGCCCTGCCCCAGTGACCCTGGATGAAATTGAGTGGCGGCAAACTCCACCCCCAATAAGTTCAGCCACAGGCAGCTTCCGTCTGCGCAGAGGCAGCCGCTTCACCTGGAGGAAGGAGTGTCTTGCTGTGATGGAGAGGTAAGTGTGGAGGCACACCTGCKGACAGACTCCCAGGACAGAGTGCGAAATGTAGGATTCGATGTGGGTGTATTACATTTGGTACATTTTTTGTGGGTGTGGTACATTTTCTGTCATTGGGGGTTCTCACATGGGTCTCYCCTCTGCCTCCACCATTCCCACCACGAATCCAAGCGCAAGATACAGTAGGCTWCATTGTATTTTCTTTTCAGCTGGTGTTTTGGTTGATTAGGCTGATAGTGCTGCGTCGCTTGCTTTCTTTTTTGGTCAATGTAACAAATTTATCCATTGATGTTATTATGTACTACATATGCTACTGACCCGGTTTGTGATCGCGGTAAAGTTACTTTTATATTTGCATCAATAGCTGCGCAAATAAACCCGCAAATAAGATACACACACGTACATACTGTATATTTCCTCTCAACATTGTCCTTGAGAGGCTACACCCGCCTTTTTCTCGATTAAGCACTTAAATTATACATGTTTTKAAAAAAATTAACCCCATTATTCTCTACTGCGCAACGGATGATATAGGGATCATCGCAAAATGCCGCACACCAACAAAAAGCGTAGAACGCTATTGATCTTTCTCTGAAGGATCAAAAAACAACTTTGTTGCCAGACCGGAAACTAGAAATGCCAGACTAGTACTCTGTAATTTTTAAAAATTACAGAAACCTCAGCATRCACATTGGAATGAATGATAATTACATATATAATACAAAAGGTTTCCTTATATTGTTCTGTTGYAATTAAAATGCCAACATTAAACCATTATTGTTTCACTACGGTTCCAGGTTTTCTCCCGGCCACCAACTGATGTTATTTTAATTTACTTGTATTAAATGATCCGTTTCTTTTCGATTGTTTTGTTTTGAGTGTACGATCTTCATTGTCAATAAAGAAAAGCATGAGTTAGAATAGGTACTTTCCAATCATTTTCCACTAATTTCCTCYCGTTCACACTAGTGGGGCGCGGCCAACACTATGAGAACCACGGATTTCAGCTTGTTTATTGTTAGGACCAGTTCCTTTCTGATATTTCYATCTCACCGGTAATGCTTCATTTGGGTGTAGTTTCTGTTTTTCTTTTTTTTCTTCCCCATTTATGTTACCTCCTTATTTATTTCCATCATGAGTAACTATTGGCTCGTGTATAGTGAACTGTATTTTCCCAATTCACAGCTACTTCAATGACAACCAGTATCCTGATGAAGCCAAAAGAGAAGAGATCGCCAATGCCTGCAATGCTGTCATACAAAAACCAGGTTGGTGAAGACCGTAAAAACCGATAGCTAGATAGACGGATGGATGGATGGATAACTATTTTATTAATGTTTGACCTTGAGGAATTTCCATCATTTGTAATGGAGCTTAATAGAAACCGTTGTGATCTCCAATAAAACATCTGCAYGTTTACARACCATCTGGGTCATCAATAATATTTTCWGGTAGTATAYCAGGGAGTGYATTAGAAATAATAAGATATTTAGGCRMTGTTTGTGTTTTTGCAGGGAAAAAGCTGTCTGATTTCGAGCGAGTGACGTCCTTGAAGGTCTACAACTGGTTTGCTAACCGGCGCAAAGAGATCAAGAGGAGGGCCACTATTGGTAATGTGTTCCATCTGTTTTCTTCTCGAGCACGATCAGTGATCTGGTCATTTCATGCATTTTGTTTTAAGGATTGAAGTAGGAGTAGGAAACTCTACGGTCATGTAGAAAAGTTAGTGAAATAATAGTTTTTGTGTAAAAATATCRTAAAACACACTTGGTCTTGGTATTAGGCAAATACAACCTCAGACGATCAACATCAAGCTTGTTCACCGTTTCATTATGTATTTAAAAAAATTAAGGCAAAACATGCAGGCAGTACCAAGTGCTGCTAATTAAATAGCGTRTAGATTCTAGTTTTGCTGCAMTACCTAAAGTAATAGTTTCCTCTRTGACTTTTTATCAGTCTCWTACAGCGTTTTGGTTCATTCTTCTTAACAAGTTCAGTGAGGTTCCTGGGCATTTGCTTATGCGCAGCTCTTTTCGGGTCGTGCCACAGCCTTTTAATTGTCTCGAGGTCTTCGAGATTGGGTCGTGCCCAAAATTAAGTTTTAGCAGTCAGATAGATGGCCTGACGGTTGCCGCTAGAATACTTTGGTATACAGGAGATCATGGTTGACTCGATGACTGCAAGGTGCCCAGGTCCTGTAAAGGCAAAAACAAGCTCAAAGCATCAAATCTCCACTGCTGTCTGACTCGACAGTCCTGAAATGCAGTTTGGTTTTTGCCAAGGAAAGGCCGAACCACTCCACTTTGGTCTTATCTGTCCATAGGACGTGGTTGCAGAAGCACTCTGGTTTATTCGGATGCAGGTCTGCCAACCTCAGTCACTGCTCCTGTGTTCTTTTTAGACAGGAGGATGCTTTCTCCAAACAAATCATACTTATTCAGTCTTCTTCTAATTGTGCTGTCATGGACAGTAATAAACGCGCTGAGTAAGGCCTGAGAAATAACTCTTGGGTTTTCTGTATTTCTCTCTGAGACACGGAGACACGGCATATGACCGTGCCAGGGAAGACTGGCAAATGTCTTGAATGCTTTTATGTCCGTCTGAGGTTGTATTCGTCTGATCTCTTGTTTTTGTGTTCACGGTCTTTCCAGATGGCTGGTTTAGTAATACTTGCATAAAGCGGCACGTTTCCGATATTAACTGCAAAATTCCTCGAGACACCAAGAACCATCTTTGCATAGGGCACCTGGAAATAAGGAACAGCGCAGGATGTTGGTTGTCGGTGTTGAGAGCCAATTTGTATACTCCCACTATGCAATACAGCAGTACGATTTCAGTCTGGAAAACCGCGGACGCATTTGACTACGAATTTAAATCCATGTGATTCAAATCTGAATCCTGGTTAAAGATGCATGAAATATCCAGCTGCAAACAGGATGCATGATTAGGTCTTTTGGGTCTGTTTGTTTGTGCAATATTCATTTATAGTCATTTTTTTTTTCGTTTATTTAGCGTTTAAGCTGGACAGTAACACCAGATGGCAGGGGTTACCGCTTCAATGTGTCTTAAATTTTAAACATATTACACGTGTTTATGATTTTCCACAACACTATTCCGGATCGGGTAGCATTGTAAACATGCCAGTGCTGCAAAGAGAAGTACTTAATTAGGAGTCTTTCATCTTCCAGCGCTCTCAGTGTTTTTCTTTCCTTTTTTCCATTTCTAGCAGTGTTGTCACAGCCTGAGGAATAGACTTGTAGGTCGATGCATTTTAACAATTGATGCAACCTGAAATAGTGATGCACAAATGGATTATTTTGCACATTGCCTGCATCAGTTTATTTACTTTAGTCTTTAACAGTGCAGGCTAAAAAGCATTCAAGCAGAAGATCTTACAGTAAACAAGCGATAAGTTGACACCTTTTTATTCGTCACTTGTTGACTAGTTCAAAATCGGTTGCCATCCACCCCTAGTGGACACTTGTGTAACATCGGGTTTGCATGTATTTACAAGGTTCGGGAGTGAAGTCRRGTAGGGCCGGTGGACAGATAAAGATAAATGCATGTTGAGTCTCGTGTGCCAGTTGCTTAGTGGGTTTTTAAGTAGCTTCAGATGTGTCATGGCAGGGTCTTTTTTCCAAGAAGCCACAATCCTGGAGAGTCACGGAATAGACGTGCAGAGCCCGGGAGGACACTCCAACAGCGACGACATCGACGGCAACGACTACACCGAGCCGGTGAGGGATCAGCTGTTCACTTTTACATACAACAGCAAAAGTGTTTCCCCACACATCGATAGACACACATACACTCACAGGGTATAAACCTTGGGGTGTGAGCATAGGTGGTTCCGGAAGTGTGCTTGTATATCAAAGTTATTTTCCGCATAAGAAATAATGGAAACTCCAATGATTCATTCCACAACCCAAAAATATCATATAAGAGTAATTAATTAAAAAAAAAAAACATTTATAAAGTTAAAAATAAATCAAATGAACCTGCATTTTACCTGGCAGATAAAGAATCCTGCCAGAGCAGTGTTTGCGCATTTATTTGAGATTTTCTGGTCTCCTTCCACTGTTCAAACCATAGAGTAGGTCATGAGCTCTGCGGCAGGGCCTGTGGTGTCTCTTCAACCAGAAATGGAGCTCTAAAGTCGGCTACAATGCCCATTTTTAGCAGTATCCACAACAGAACCTGATCGTGTGCCCAGGCACATCTCTATATATTTAACTTTATCTAACTTTGCGTTGCACAGATTGGGATGTCGAGTGTTCAAACCGCACGATTCCATTAGATGCATAATCCATAGAATGTGAGCTGCTCGGAGATGTTATAAAAACTGTTTTGCATCGTTTTAATTACTAATGTGGGGAATGAACCCTTCCCTCTCTCCCTCACGTACTCACAGGCTTGTGATTTGCCCTACTTCGAGAAGAGACAGTTGGCGCGACCATTTGGTTTCTACAGGCTCGAGCCGACATCGCCAACCCAGGTAAGGATTTAATGATGCACTACATCTGTTTTTAGAAACGATTTAAAATTCTCCATGACTTTTGTGTTTTTTTTTTTTTCTTTCTTCTCAGGATGACAGCGCTAACCATGCAGACCATCAGGATCCCATCTCCCTCGCCGTAGAGATGGCAGCTGTCAATCACAGTATCTTGGCTCTGTCTCGCCCRGGTGGTGTGGCCAGCGATATCAAAACCGAGGCGCTGGATGACGACTGAGAAGGAGCTGGCTGTGTGCGTGTGTGTGTGTGCCCGTGTGCGAGTGTGTGTGTATGTACTGTAAGTGTGTGAGTGCGAGTGTGAGTGTGTGGAGAAACGGATGCGTGTTGTTTCCAGGGCAGAGGTCGACTCTCGTGATGACTCCATGCTGCTCAGACGTGGGTCACTCTCTTCCTCTGCGTCCTCTCATTACACTGTATCTGATAAAGGCCATGTAGTCCAGGTCCTGTTCCTCAGCCTGGGACTGTGTTCTAAAAAAACAAACAAACAAAACCACAAAGGTCCTCATGTTTTCTGGAATCTTCCACGGTGTAGGGCCATCACCTCCGGCCCTTCCTTTAACCCGACCCCCCCAACCTTTACCTCATTCCGCTCCAGGAGTGTGTCGTGCTCTTTCGCGTTTCGTCCCTCATCGGTGCTTCCTGGAAGTGGCGTTGTCTTTTTTTTGTTTTTTTTTTGCGCGGACGTGCAGGAACTTTTTGCGGACATTCGACGTCGGCACGTGCAAGYGAGCGAGTGTGTGAAGCTTTATAGGAGGAATGAGAATGTGTGATGCACAGCCCCATGGCTGTGTTCCAGATTTCTGTATCGACTGACGGCTCTGTGTATTTAGGCGCTTGAACACTTTTATTCCCTCTTACAGTTGGCTTGGTTTTATTATTGTTRTTATTACTATTATTATTATTTCMTTGTGTTTTATTTTAGAACTGATTATAATTCAGGTTTAACCCGCAATCAGATTATTATGTACTTTTTGGCGATTTATTTTGTTTTTGTTTGTTTTTTTGTTTTTGTTTTTTTTTATGGAAAGAGGTGAACTGAAATGTAAATGGGCAAAAGCAAAAATATGTAGGTTTATAAATGCCAAAGGTTGAAAACTTAAGAGTCCCTCGGACTATAAAAGTGATGGTAAGCTAAAAGCCTCTAAACACAGAACGACCGTATTTTCTGGACTATTGGGTGCAATGTTGCTCCTTAGAACCCCTTAAAGAACCTTGCATCAGAGTGTGTCCCGTTCCAGACAGGGTTCCTACTTAAAACTGTTTTTTGCATCAACATTGACTGTTATTTTTATTACACTTCTAAAGGAAAAAGTGCTGAATTCTGTAGTGCAAGTGACAACAGATCGACAGTGTGAGGTAGACAAGGTTATCAAGTATATCTAAAGAATTGGTTGCTCCAGAGTGACCTCCAGTCCAGAAAATACAGTAACAGTGTTTCTAATTTAATGTCCTAAATGTCTAGCTTCACCCAAAGTGGATTGGAGTGAATCCTTCCTTGTTTTTTTTTTAGTATTTTTTTTTTTCTTTTCTACGTTTTTTTTATTATTATTATTTTTTAGAAATTTCTGAGTAATAAGCTAAATCTCAGTCATGGCCTAAACACTTGGAAGTTCTCGTGCAATGACCGCAGTAGATCTGAGATTCTAAAGACAGAGAGAGAGAACGAGATAGAAAAGCTGGAGTGCTCTTATCTTAACCCTAAACCTCATAATCTGGCCAGTGCATCATTTCTTGATGCAGTTTGTTTTTTCGTAACGTTCTTGCAGTGTACAGAAAATGCTAATACGTTTCTGTTCTGCCACTTCTGCTGTAGGCATGTGCCGATAATCACTCAGACAATTGGCGAAAACCTTTTAGTCTAAATTTCAGGAAGAAGAATCTGCCCCAGAGATCATGGTCTACGTACTGCAGCATTATTGTTTCACAGTCCGCCACAAGCAAGTGGACGAAGCCGTACATACAGTATCACATGCGATGACTTTCTTAAGATCGGGTAACTAGTATGCAAACGCTCAAGGAAGGAAGGAAGGAAGGAAGGAAGGAAGGGGTCTGGCTTGCCTCCAAAAGGCGAGTGCGAGTTCCTAGGTTAAAATTCACTCAGCGTTGCGCCGATCCTACCTTTTTGCTACGTTTAAACAATACTTAGGACCTTCTGGGTATCAGAGCCGCTACATCCTCACTTCACTTCGCAGAACCTCACAATCACAACCGTCTACGTTGTAAAGTTTTATGTACACGTGTTCACATTTTACAATTCCGATCCAGTGTTTCAGGGCAGTATTGACCTCAATACTGATACTCAGTATCGGATCGCCGCATCACTATCATGCTATCGCACATAAACTCGGAATCGGCACATGCCTGGTCTGCCGYTGACTAACGCAGGCTTGGTACACTTTCCAGTATGTAGCTATTTTACTCAATAAAAACAAAACAAAAAAAACTTACTAAAATATAAAAAACCTCGTTATATTCAGTATGATTTTATGATTTGTCTTTTCTCTTTCCCAGTGTAAAAAAAAAAAAAAGCTGAGTGATATTTATGAAATGCAGAATTAACTAATCAAGGGTTCTTCTTCTATGTCGTATATCTTTTTTAAGTTTCATATATTTTTTTTAAAGAGCAGTCTTTCTGTGTGTCAGATATTTTCAAACATATTTTGGAACAGAAAACAGAGCACCCCCTAGCA
>QMIH01001160.1:16607-54776 GCA_003987875.1 Clarias batrachus | reverse complement strand
GGGAACATATCGGAAAACAAACAAACAAACCACAAACTTTTACAATTTATTGTTATCTGATACAGTTCCACATTTGGACAAGCCAATTAGCCTAAGGTGCATGTCTTTGGACTGTGGAGGAAACCGGAGAACCTGGAGGAAACACACGAAACGCATGGAGCGCATGCACAATCATCTGATGCAGGAATCGAACCCGGGACACACATACTGTACACACACACACACTACGGCTAATTTGGGAACATCAATTAACCTAATGTGTATTTTTAGTGATGAAAAAAAGAAAAACACGTACAAAAGCTTTATTTGTAAGGTTCATGTGTAAGGTAATGCTTGATCTTTCTTCCTTCATCATTGCATATGACAGCCTGTGATAAACACCAGTATTGATGAATTCCATGTAGAAAGAGGAATCTGGAGGAACGATGTTGCATCAACACTGGAGTCACATTCTACAGAACAGTACGGTACTATAGATTACCGTGAAATTAWACTTGTGCAAATATTTGTGAAGCGCTCTTAACTTGGTCATGCCACTTTAGCAACAGAAACTTTGTTTATATTCAGGGATTTAGCAGACGCCCTTATCCAGAGTGGCTTACATTTTATCACGTTTATACATCTGAGCAGTTCAGTGTTGACTCATTAATGATGTTCTTTGTTATATATATAATATATAACAAAAAATCTACAATATCTTACTAAGCTTCTATTAAGCCTACAGCTTGTATCCTCTGTGCTACTCAAATGAAATCAAACACAGTGGAACCTTGGATTACGAGCATAATTCGTTCGGGAAGTGAACTCGTGGTCCAAAACTCGTGGTCCAAAACACTCGTAAAGTATGAGCGCATACTAAGGGAATCACTGCTGTAACGTAAAAAAACAAACAAAAATGAACCAGGACCTTACCTTTGAAAAGAATCGCGACAGAGCAGAGTTTGTGTTTGTGAAGCCAGGGAGGGAGTGAAAAGGCAAAAGAACATGTGTGCGTGTGTCAGGGTGTGTGTGTCTGTGTGTCGGTGTCAAATTACACGCGCACACGCATAAGAGACTAAAAGAAAGAGGGAGATGTTGATTATACAAGTAAGAGACGAGCAGAGTTTCTGTGCGTTTGCAAAGCCGTGGGGGGGTTTATGGGTGAAAAGGTGAGAGAGTRATGCTCAGTGTCAAAATAAGAGTCGGATGCGTGATACATGATACGCTCGTAAACTAATACTTGCTCGGTTTCCGATTAAAAATTTATTAAAAATCTTTGCTCGGTTTGCGGAACACTCGTAAACCACGTTACTCGCAATCCGAGGTTCCACTGTACTTGGCTGCTCAGGGGTATCGTCTCACCCTTTGGGATCGAGCAGGTCTCGGACTTTCTCGTTGTAGATCTCCATGTAGGAAACCTCGACGGTGAAGCTCTCTCCTTCTCTCTGCTCACGGACGGTGCGCTCGAACAGAGAGCTGCAGAGGCGAGGGATAAGGCCGGGCTGTTCCGCTGAACCCATCATGGTGTACGACTTCCCCGAACCTGAAGTCAGACACGATATGGGAGTATAGAAGTTAAAATGCATACACAACAGGACTCACGATCACTTAAAATCATTATGCATGTCATTTGTACCATTTCTAAAAGAAAAACAAACTATAAGAATGTCAACTAAGCCATTTGAAAAGAACAGCATTTTATAATGCAAGTCATGTATTGTGACTTATTTTAACACAGTTATATACAGTACCTGTTTGGCCGTAAGCGAATATGCAGGCGTTGTATCCTTGAAATGCATTATTCAACAGATTCTCCCCCAAACACTGAAACACAATGTCCTGACCTAAGAGGAAAACAGGTACAGTACACAATATAAAATCATTCAAAGTTACTTTCACTATTGCATAATTCATTGTGAACTTGTAATTTATATGCTTCATATACATCTTACGTAGTTTTTGTTCTTAGCATTGCTACTAGTAACTTCTGGTCAGTTCTCACACATTAATTAATTCATCTTCAGTTACAGCTTTACTGTGACTCTCCTGGGAAAACTGTGCTTGAGGAGGTCCAGTGTGGTGCCAGTCCATTCCAGGACACACACGCGCACACACACACACCCATACACCAGTTCATACCTACAGTAAGGGCAATTTCAGGCAGTCCACCTACTGACATGTTTATGAGAGGTGGGAGGAAACCAGAGGGCTCATGAAACACGTTAATTCCTGTAATCTTTTACATTTTTACAGCTGCTATAAACATTCACTCCCTCACCTCTGTTGTTTTTCCTCTTAAAGTCAGCTAGCAAAAAAATAAAAAATAAAATAAAATGCAGCTTAACATGTTTGAAAAAAAATCACAGTTGACGCCCCGAAGTTTGAAGGGGTCACGTTCCTAGAGCACCCGCGAGTTGAGAATTTAAACTCAATAATTTAAACACTTTATTTTCATTTCAAACTCTTAATACATTACCTTAAAAAAAAAAAAGAATGTAAAGATAAACCCATATACTGTACAGTACTGTACTGCTGAGTCTACTCCAGTGCTAGAATGTACAGTAAAATTCCAATGTTACCCCTCCCTAAATGTACTGTAATTCATGCAAGCACGTTTTCTTTGGTATGCGCTGTCACTTTCCTTGGTATACCGTAACTACTGTAGGGTAAATACGGTAATAATTCACCGTTCCAAGTCACTTTTTTCTCTATGGTTGCCTTGTGTTTTCTCTACAGTACTAAAAAATTTATACAGTATTATACTGTATTTATACGCAAATTCAGATGAATATTTATGTTACAAAATTAGTAAATTATATTGTTTGTAATAGTTWAAAAAAATTACTAAAAATAGGCATAAAAATTTTTCACAAACAATTAAAATCCGCGAACGGCTGAGGCCGCAGACTCTGAACCGCGACTTTGCGGGGGTCGACCGTACAGTATATACATTTTAATCCATTTAGGTGGAATGTCTACCCCACGACAAAATTGGTACACTTCCATAATCCTGTAATTTGTCTTGTAGTTGAAATTAGTCTAAAATTAATTATGACTTCTATGAGCCTTGATCTAAATCCTATGGAACATTTATGGAAGGAACTCAAACATGCATTCTGGAGAATTCTGGACAATGGAAATTTGACCCAAACTACCTGTTGATAGGAGCGGACGTCTGTGACTGCCTGAAAAGGTTATGCAACAAAATATTAGCTTCTGGGTCCCAACATTTCGGTCTAGGCCATTTCCTTCTTTTGTTTTCTTTTTATTATTATTATTCTATTGAACTACAATCCAGTAAATCCTGCTCGGAGACAAATCCAGGCGTACCAAACGCAACAGCTTGCTGCACACAATGTGCATTTCATGTCTCTTTCACACAAAGCATTCACACCTCTCCTGAATGCTCTAGTGTTCTCTCTCTGATTCTTTTTCTTTCGTAAATATTACTTTTATAAACAGTATACTGAAATGCACCATGGCTTCCAAATGTAGGAAACCCAATGCTAGTGACATTCTTTAAGAAGCTTTAAACTAATATATACTGTACATATAGTCAACTAAAATGTTTTTCTTTAGACAACCTGGTGTGTCTGTGTGTGTGAACAAGGAATTTGTCGAAAAATGGTGTTTATCTTGTTTTCCCTGTCAGACGGTTTGAATGTCTTTGCTAGTATAAACAACAATTACTTGCCTTCTTCATCACATTCAATGTATTTGCAAAATTCTGCAATAAAAAAAGCTATATTTCTACCATTTATTTCCATTTCAAATTTTGACATACAGTAGGCGAAGGACTGTATTCATTTTTTAAAGTAAACATTGTACTGATATTCTACTTCATCTTTCATAGAAGTAAGAACTTTCATAGAAGTAAAAAAATAATATATATTTTTTTTCCAATAAATCTCATTTCTATGAAAGATTTGTTATGATCCCTCATTGTGTGTGCATTTTTGTGTTTGGGGTGGAAGTTAAAGCAACAGACCTGCAAACTTGTCAGACTGCATTTCATCCATTGACCAGAAGCAGTAATCATATGCAAAGACCTGAAAGGCAAAGTGTGTTTAGCACTGTTGTGGATGAAATCACTAAATATCACAGCTCTTGCTTAATGTGAAATCAGATTGACACCTAGGTTTAATCCTCCACATGTACGCAGGTGAGTATGTGAACAATTCGGCAAGTCACGTCAGGCTTACACACTACAGGAATCACACTGTGTCCTAAACAATATCAGCATGTTTGAGTAATATCACTGAAGTACAGATATAGCCTAAAGCAGACATTTACACAGAATCATTTTCGTCACTCCCATTACTTATTAGCAGGACGTTATAACAAGTACATTGATGTAAATGGTCGATTTTTTTTTTTAGCTTTACTAGCCACTAAGAATATATTAAGTAAATGGGTTTTCCCACATTTCCAAACTGTTTGTGAGGGTATAAAATGTCCCAAAAGTAAATTAATTGAGGTCACATGCATTAAATCACTAACAGATTAGATATGTATAGCCTATGCAGTACAGTACAATATACTTATCACATACATTTCTGGAACAGTGTTGGGTGTAACACGTGACAAAGTAACTTGGATTATGATTATGATTTTATTGCGCGTTAGGTCCGCCATTTAAGTACTCAGTTATTTAATGATATTTTCAAAAATATAATCCATTAGTAAGACTATTTATGTAATCTGTGAACCAGACAGCAGTGATTCCGTTAGCGTGTGTGTGTGTGTGTGTGTGTGTGTGTGAGTGAGAGAAAGTCGTCCTACAAGCCCCCCCCCAGTTAGTAGTTAACAGATTATGGGCCAAACTCCGCTGAGTGATGATGGTAGAATAATTAGAAAAGGTCTTGACTAAAACAACATGCATGAGGAAGCACAAAGGAGTTTTCATTTTCTGCAATGGAAAAATACTCTAAACTAGTTACTTTTATCAGAAGGTAATTCTGTAAAGTAACTGATTACTTTTTAATGACAGTAATTTTGTAATGTAATTAGTTACTTTAAAAAGTAACGTCCCCCAGCACTGCCTGTGAATAACTTATACACTGCTGCAAAGTCTTATAGCCAGGAATAGTCTTATATTTTGTCTTATATTTTAGTCTTATATTTTGTTTAAAATTCAAAATAGGGTCAGCATTTTTTTTTTTTTTTTTTTACACAGAAAAGTAGACATGCATACATACACGTATACATACACGTACTTATATGCTCTCCCTTTAATTTCCTAGCGGTTCAGGAGTTCAGGATGAAGTCCGGAAATGTGGGGAAGCCCCCTATRACTTTGGTTTGGACTTATTTTAGTTACATTATTTTACAAACATCTCATGACTTCATTATATGGATAAATAGAAAGTAATATCCTAAATACCAGGATATTCTAATTCTAACTCTCTAACTGATTCAGAGAAATAAATTGGCCTTACCTTGGACTGATTCCTAAAAGAAAATAAAAGAGAGATACCAGATGATCAGAATAAACAAAATATCAAATTACAAAATGACAGAAAATTAGTGCAGGACAAAACTGAAAAATGTTAATGAATTGTACAGCTGTAAGTATAAGCATATTGTATAGCTAAGCATTTACTGAACAGTCAAAAAACTGGTCCTGGTACTTTTTCCTATCACTTCAGCTTCAGTCCATAGCCGTAGCATCAGACTGCTGTCCAGACCAAGACCTTGTCCAGACTGCCAGTCCAAATCAAAGTTTGGATTTATACAATTTACACGTTTGTTTTTTCCAGCATATATTTTGGCAAAAGTCATCTGAGCGACATCGTCTTGATGCTCTACCCGCTCTAAATGAATTCCAACCTGTCCATCAACGAATAGGAAAACAATGGAAGAAATKTAAATATAAATTATAATATATAGTTTTAAATATCTTTTTACGAAATTACTTATATATATATAATTTTGTAAAAAGTTGCTTTAGGGAGGTTGCAGGGGGTCTTTTTCCGCTCTTGGCACCATCACTGCATACTACAGCACATATGCTACACTACATGCATATTATAAGTAGGTTAAAGCTGCACCCTTTAATTTTCCATGCAGCCCTTCAGGAAGAGCGTCTGGCTTAACCACCGGATGGAAATTGAAAATAATAGTCCCTGGACAGAAGACAAAGTCAAATGTCTGATGCATCAGTACAGGCAAAGCTGGAGGGAATATACAGAAACAAGACCATATATTATAAAATGGTTATAAAGAGGGATTATTTGAGTCTGAGCAAACATTAACCATTTATGTAGACGGGTTCGCTATCGGTACTGACCGATCGCAATGCAATGCACGGCTTTTTACCATATGTATTTTATAATTTAATAATGAACTGAATCCGCTCACGAAGACTCGGAATAGCGTTAAACCTCTAAATCCTCCCCACGCCTTCATTCACAGAGGTTAAAACATGTGTGTTAAAATCAGGGAGCTATAATTTGCTTATCTTTTGCTTATCGTTGTACTATGATAAGGCCAATACTATGCAAAGTGACAAAAGCTACTGTATAGTGTGGAACTTCCTTCAGCTCCTACAGTTTACGGTTTAACTTTCTCCATCTCTTCTCTGCACCTCGAGTTACTTGGCACCAAGAAAGCTGGACTTTTTAAAGAACATTCCACAAATAGCTGGCACATATTCAGTCGTTTTTCGAGCACGAGCCGACAGCCAGAAAGTAGTTATTTAAGCCAGGGAGCATGCTTTCATGTTATAACAACAATCATTTGCAATTTGTTCTTTTTCACATTATGGATAACAGATTATTGGAAGCAGGAAGGAAAAAAATCTGACATGACTAATGACATCACATGACAAGCTGACTTATATAAAAGATACCCTGAACCTCTCCTTCAAGCATACTGATGGTACACACCCCTGTTCTTGTTCAAGCTTGTGAGACCTGTTTGGAGTTACAGAACATGCAAGTCTATGCAGAGAAGCATTAATTAAAGTTGAAATGTTAAAAAAAAAAAAAAAGGCGGGGGGGATGGAAAAAAAATTGTATACAGACGATACGGAAAGGAAATTAAACTTTTGCAAWAGAGAAGACGGACGCGACACAATGCATGAAATAAAACTTGCAAAGGCAGGCCCTGAGGTGAAGAGACACACCCTT
The DNA here is from genome assembly GCA_003987875.1 of Clarias batrachus. NCBI lineage: Eukaryota > Metazoa > Chordata > Actinopteri > Siluriformes > Clariidae > Clarias > Clarias batrachus. Next base: position 47,667 of record QMIH01001160.1, on the reverse strand, counting down.
TGTAAACAGGAGTAAGAAACCGAGAAAGAAAGAAGGTCAAGCAGTAAGGAACTCTTCCTTTTTTCCTAATCCCTCCTGGCTTGTTATTATAGTTCAACATGATGCGTTTAACACTTTCCTTTGGTCACTGCTTAAACTTTCGCCTGGGAGCGCGGAGAGAGGTAGTCTCATAACGAATGTGTGCTGACTGACAGGCGGGGGTCGTATTAGTCTGATGAGCGAGAAATGAACTGCTGCYGATGGATTAAAATTCCGACGACAATCCGATTCGAACAATGCGGCCATTGTAATGACAGATGACGCAGCTGCAGCCGTCACGTATCCAGCGCCTAATATCCGAATATCAGGTCATAATTCCTTCACAAGGAGCGAAGGTGAAATGATGGGAATCCATACACGTGATCCAGGATCCGGTGTATGAATGATGCATTTATAGATACCAGTAATAAATGATTTAGAAGAAAAAAAGGGGAGGCGGGGCGGGGTGTTAAACTGGAATGGCAGATGGAAGAGTATATTATTTACATCACTACTAACCCTTAAACAAAGCGCATAAATTATGCAAACTAAAACATGAGCCACAAATAATGGCAGCCAGGCTGATATATTAACAAGATATTAATACTAAGTAAGTGACATTTCAGAAGGGGCTTATGTTTACGGCAGCAGTAGATCAGTAATCGATCTTTGACTCTGACTTCTGATTAGAAGGTCACAGGTTCAATCCCCAGTATTGGTTCCTTGAGCAAAGCTCTTAACTTCCAAATGTATAATGGGATAAACTGTGATAACTAGATGCTGTACATGCAATTTTTTTTAAATATACGTTATAGGACAGACAAAGTTATTATTTCTTTTGCGGGGGGGGGTTACAGGTTAGCGGCGGGACTTATTTCACACCTTCTCCACTGGTATTGACAATAATTACCCTGATCACACTGGCACACTTACTGGGACGAACATGTATAGGGGTCACCCTTTCCCTACAATGAAACTGAACCAGGTACCTATTCAATATGTGGAGAAAAAAAATCCCTTAAATGCAATATTCCTTGTAAGAATTAAACGCTAACCACTAAAACAGCTTCTCGCACGTACAGTATTACATGTTCTAGCATCAAATAACCACAAAAGTCKGTGTTTCAAATGGTCCCATGAGACATGAGAAGTTTTTTCTCTTCACCATGAGTATCCTTGGTTACACTCGACCTTGCATTGACCTTTAACTAGTTGCTATGACATCTGAGGGCTGAGCGTGGTGGAATTTGGGCGAGTAAGGGTGGGAGAAACAGCAAATACCAGACAGCAAGGAGTCAACACACAACTACATATTGAGCAAAAATATTGGGGTCGAAATAACATCTTGTGAGTGGGAACAAACCTTCATTGATACACACACACAGTCCTTTATTAGTACATACATACATACATACGTACGTACGTACGTACGTACGTACAATCAAAATGAAACGTTGAGTCGAGATGGAGTTGAAAAAGCCGCACACACTCTTACCTGCTGTCCGCTTTTCCGAGGTTGCTGCCTGCTGGGTGCAGCACGGTCTGATTTCCCTCCATCTCCACCACACATTTTGTTTTTAAATCCCTTTCTGTGTTAGAAATGAAAACGGCCAATTATAATAAGAAAACAGTAACAGTAAATGCACTATATCAAGGCAATAAAATAGTCTCTTGTCTTCCATTCTATAGTGTAAGGCCTAATTCTTATTTTTTGACAGGTGACAGGATCATGAGCTCACTAACGCGCCGCAGGGACCCAAGACTAGCCTGTCTGCTCCAATCCCACAGAAAAGCCAATGCAGCACAAACCATCATCGTAATTTCATAATAATAGGCATGCACTAGAACATCCAATACACCAAAGATCCCAAGGCCTGACCCCAACCTCCAATCTCCCCCATCCCTAATCAGGTCAGGCACCCATGGGGTGAGCTGGACAAACAAGTCCGATCCACAGAGGCCACACCCCACAAAGGATGCTCTGCCAATGACCGGACGTCAGACACCACAGCACTCCCTGCGGAGCCACGTCCCAATGGGCCAGATCGCATGAGTGGAACCCAATGCCCAAGTGGCTTAAATGTGCATGTAGTGGGACWCAAGGGTGGAGGCACTACATGATCAGAAGCTAAAKCCATATAATTTTGTGCTGTWGCATCAAGGTTTTTCCCCAAAGGAAAGATTTAACAATAGGGACTTTGTGCCTGCCAGGTTTTGCTTAGCTTTCGGTTACGTGATAAGCTGTTCACTTTTGGACAAACAGAGAGAACCAATGTTGAAGTGATAACAGAAGTTACCTTGTTTTGTGGATGTTCTAGATCATTAAATGTAACTGTAAACAGATAAAACTATGATATTTTGTCCTTCAAAAATACATTTGAATCATCCTTTAATCATTCAGGGTATGTTCAACAACAACAACAACAAAAAAGACAAAGAGTAAGAACTGATCCACCCCCATAGGAAAATGCAGGGAAAACACAATCACTGTTAACACCATGATGTGCCCTTGACTTTCCAATCTCTAAATCGTGAATGTTTTATACCGACATATGCATTTGGAAGAAAATGATGCTGCTAATGTACAAGCATCAGCTGGACCCAAATGATTTCTATCAGGATGTTCACACAGCTATAAACACTCGACATCGCTTCACCTCTCCTGTTGAGCGGTCGGACCCGAACAGCCACCGTCACGTTGGACTCGCACGCAGGGGGGCCCTCCATGGTCCCAGGTCACAGCCTCATGAACAACAGATGGTATGGATGCAGAGTGTCGAGGCGGGAACGCCCTTTAAAACGTCTGTTTTCAATCTAAAGCTACAGAAAAAGACAAGATGTTGAATTAACATCTAGATGTCTATCAAGACCCATCTGAAGACAGCAAGTTGTAATTCGACACTGCTCGATTCCCAGCGTGTCATGATGGAGTATATATTTAAAGAAAGCGAAACTGAGTTCTTAATATAACTGATATTTCACTGGGCATGTCGACTGAACAGTGTTGTGTTATAACCTGCAGAGTTTATTTAGCACCTGAACATGGTATGTTAGCACATGGCGTGTACTGATATTTACACTATTGAATTGTCAGTTTTAGTGGAAATGACACCTGCAGTGTTGCGGTTCTCTCTTCAGTATACACAAGGCAGTCCAACACTACACAGGTTAATGACAAACTAAACCAGTTAATTAAAGAGTTTGCAAGGGTTAGTTAAACAGGACATGAGTTAATTTAACACTATGGGTTAATCCAACATCTTATGGTTTAGGTTAACAGGGCATGGGTTAGTTAAGGAGGGCATGGGTAATGTCTTATAATTTAATACTGGTTAATCCATAATTATAAATGGACCATGTTTATTTACCACTGCATGGGTCAATTCAACTCTGTTTGGATTAGTTTAACATGGCGCGGATTAATTAAACACTGGGTTAATTCAATAGTCTACAGCATAATTGTTTGTTTATTATTCCTGTAAAGCTGCTTTGCAACAATGACTTTTGTTAAAAGTAATATTCAAATACAACTGGATTAAACTGAACTGAACTACAAACTGAGCAGATAACTTTAAAACTATATGGATTTGTTTAACTGCATACAGGTCATTTAAAAAACCAACGGGTTAATTTCACACTCTGTGGGCTTATTTGATAGTCTACAGGATAATTGCAAACTGAACAAGTTAGTTTAATCCAGTACAGATTAGTTAAGTAAGACACGGGTCAGTTTAAGACTCTACGGATTGGTTTAAAAGAAAACAGGTAAATTCAACACTTTACAGATTAGTTAAACAGGACAGAGGTCAGTTTAAGACTGTACAGATTGGCTAAATGGGACACGGGTCAGTTTAAGACTGTATGGATTGCTTAAAAAGGAAATGGGTAAATTTGACATGGTACAGATTAGTTAACCCAGACACAGGCCCGCTTAAGACTGTATGGATTGATTAAATGGGACACGGGTCAGTTTAAGACTGTACAGATTGGTTTAAAAGAAAACAGGTTAATTCGACATAACAGGACACAGATCAGTTTAAGACTACATATTGGCTAAATGGGACACGGGTCAGTTTAAGACTGTATGGATTGGTTTAAAAGAAAAAGGGGTTCATTCGACATTTTACAGATTAGTTAAATGGTACACGCGTCAGTTTAAGACAGTACGGATGGTTAAAAAGGAAACGAGTAAAGTTAACTAATCTGTACCACGTCAACTTTACCCGTTTACTTTTTAACTGAGCCGGGTTCCAATCTTCGGATTGGTTAAATGGAACCCGGGTCAGTTTAAGACGGTACAGACTGGTTAAACAGGACACGGGTTAGATTCAACACTGTGTTACTGAGAGTTATTTGAACCCATTAAAAAGGTCAGACAGATTTAAGAATGATTCTCTGAAACTCACAGTGTTGAGGTAAATTACACAGCACTTACACACGTGTTACTTCTATACCATATGGATTAAACGAACAGGGGAAGGTTCACTCAGGTTTTTAAGAATAACACTCTCTCTCTCGGTCTCTCTCACACACACACACACACACACACACTGTAAGGGTTAAAATTGAAGCGCTCGAACTTCTTTATATTCAAAAACTAAATTCTAAACCCCATGTATGGCAGACTTAAGTCCTGTGTGTGTGTGTGTGTGTGTGTGTGTGTTGAGCGGAGAGCTCATGTTTAATGTGAAGTTACCGCGCGGTGGAGAGACTCGCTCGGCTTGTTCATGTCCAGATTCCTGCACAGGAGAGTAAAGCTGATCAAAAGCACCGCAGCCGGAGTGAAGAGGAACCGCAGCGCTCTGTCCGCCTTTTATCCGGCCAGGACAAAGAAGAGAAAGGTCCACTCTTATCACACTTGCAACAACAAAAAGAAACACAATGTAACAGTTGAGAATGTCCACCTGTTTCATTTCCGGTTTGTCGCCATTTTACGTTTTAACCTGGAAAATCCGGAATCCGGCAAACAGGTGCGCGTGGCTCGATCCTCTCCCTGCTCCAGCCCATGCTCACCTCACCTCATCTCACATTCCACACACATGTACAGCTGAAGTATGTCAAATTATACCTCAGATGCCATGCTTTTTTAAAAAATATATATATAATGCATGACAATCCTTCATTATTTATTGTTTGTTTTTTAAATAGAAAATATTTCCCGTTCTTTTAATCACTCTACTGACTTTCATTTTCATTCCTATAAATAAAAAACAGGAGGACGTCAGGAACTTGTGCTTATCTTTTTTGAATGGAAGAAAAACATCCCGTCTGAACCGCTCTAACCCAAACCTCCCCCCCTAAATCCCAATAGGCTTTCTAGTAATTCTCTCTATCCAGTTCAAAGTGGGTGGAGAGGTTTTTTTTTTTAACTTTTTAAATAGCAGTACATCGACTGGCCAGTAGATGGCGGATTTAAAAAAAATCGTCGCTATTACAAACCGAAGAAGAAGAAGAAGTCAGCCTGGCTAGTGCATTAGCAGTTTCGGTTCAATCTCGTTAAATTGAATTTTATTCACGATTAAGTCCCACGACACAGTGTCAGATATGAAATTGGTGAGTTTATGAATCGAGTATGACTTTGTTTATTAATAAATATTTCTAATGGATTTGTTTTTGGTTAAAACACAACAGGTAATGCTAAAACATGTGAAGCTAACAAAGCTAACGTTGTTATGGCTGAATCTCAAATGTGTGACCATTATATTCGGGAAATCATGAGCAATTTAGGATGCAGCCCAAATAGCCAGGTTGTTCTACTGTACGTGAGATAGCATTTATATGCTGTTCTTCTCCAAATAATTAAGCACTGTGTGTGTGTGTGTGTGTGTGTGTGTGTGTGTGTGTCTGTTAGATACAAAAGCCAGATTACTGATTGTTTTTTGTCATCACTCCACTTCTTCCTTTAGAAATTAATGGAGTATACAGTTTTATTACTAGTTTATAAATCTCTTAATGGCAAACACACACTTTATTAGGATCATGTAGTTCTGACCATCTCCATATTGTCATGTATGAAACAGAAGGAGTGGAGCACACAGTATATGGACAAAAGTATTGTCCAAGACGTAGGTAACCTGAAGCACTGGGGGTAAGGGGCATGATTGAAACACATGGATTCAATAAGTAACACTTTGGCCAAATACTTTCGTCGATAATCTTCTGCAACGTCAGCACCTGTAACTCACTTCCATCCAGATTGCATTAATTCCTCTCACAGATCTTGTATTGATAATGGGACAGTTGGACCACAGAAGAAGAAAATTCTCCTCCAGGACATCACAAAGATTCTCAAAGATGAAAGTGAAGGTCTGGACTCTCTGGTGGCCAATCCATGTATGAAATCTGTGCTTGATGAATCCTGGCATCCTCATCTTGGAATATGCCTGTGCGATCAGAAAAACCTTCTCATTCAGTATAATCCGGTAGTCATCTGAACTCTTTTTTTTGTCACATAATGTTGTTGAGCCTAGACCTGACCATCAGAAGCAACCCCAGATCATAACGCCACCTCTGGAGTCTTGTACAGGAGGCATTAGACATGATGAGTGCATCGCTTCATCTGCCTTTCTTCTTACCTTGATGCATTCATCACTCTGAAACAGACTCATTAGACCACATGACCTTTTTCTAGTGCTCCACAGTGCATTCTTTATGCTCACTAGCAAATTAAAGCCTTTTTTTCCCAATTACCTTAACTGATAAGTGATTTTCTTAAGGCTACACAGCTGTTTAATGCCAGTCCTTTGAGTTTTCTTCGCATTGTGAAAGCATGTGGAAATGCTTTTACTTTCACTATTCAGCATAGCCATTAGTTTATCTTTTTTAAAATGAATGAATAAAAGAACTTATTTATTTTTAACGGTTTTGATTTTACTAAGCGTTTATGTGATCTTCTATTACGGTTATTCAAGATGTTTTTCTGACCACTCAGTAAAAGAAGATGAAGGTTCACCCTTATCCTTCCAGGTTTTAATAACGTGGTAGTTCTTAACCCAATTTTAGTAGTTTTAGCAATCTCCTTAGTTGTTTTCTTTGTTTGATACAGGTCAATAATTTGTCCCTTTTGAAACAGAATAACAACTTTGCCACGACCACAGGGTATGTCTTCTGACATGTCTGTTGAAGCCACTCACCGCATCAGTTTGCGTTAAAAATACTTGAACCATATTAATCACAGCAGTAATTATTCAATGGAAGGCTCTTAACTATTTCTTTAACTTGGCATGAAGCAGCTTTACAGAAATCCAGTTTATAGATGTAGATTCAGATTCATCAAAGACAATGTCAAGTCAAAGATGATGGTAGCAAGCAAAACTTGACTAAGATTTCAYGAGTGAACTTTAGAGTGAACTCTCTCTAGCAAATTATATTTATTAATGTTTCTCCTTCCTTTTTTTATCCTAGTATTGTTTGTCCGGTCACCCGACATTGCCTTGCAATGTTCTCAAGTTTAAATGCACCACCATCATGCTGGACTGCGGGCTGGACACCACGTCAGCTCTGTATTTCCTTCCACTGCCTCTGGTGCACAGGTCAGTTAAACCACCACTCATCTCTACACTGGATCTTATTTATGTTTGTTTTTCTGCTTTGAAACAGTTTAGAAGGTTGCACGACTGGAGAATAAGGGTAGTGGCTGTTCAAACTACAGTTCCTGTAGTTTCTTGCACTGGAGATTTTGTAGTCACAAGGTTGCAATAATCACGATGGAGCTGAACTAATCCAGAACCATAGTACCTCAGGATGTATACAAACCCTGTACCTTATCAATCTGCCTGCTGGATAGATGAGGTACAGGGTTCCTCTGACTAAAACTAGACTAAAATGTTCAGACTTTGAGTCGACTAAAATTGGACTAAACAAAAATAGGATAAAATTGACTAAATATGATAAAAACTATTAGGGACTGAAAATATCTGGCAAAATTAACACTGTACAGAACAGAGTAGTGGTCTTGTATGTGTATACACTTTAAACTGCTTAAACTGTCTCCACAAAAAAATAAAAAATAAAACTGTGAATTAAATTTCTGACGAGTTTTTAATCGTCATTTTTCAGTCCAAGACTGTCCAAACTCCCAGGATGGGTCTCCAAGGATGGAACAGTGAACCTTGAGAAAGTGAGGATTTTTGGATAGTTAGTAAATTACTGCTGTAATATGTATGACGTGTGAAAATGTTGAATAAAATCAGTGGATAACTCTCTACATGCTCTGACTGCTATGTGTTGAAGGAGCTGAAAGAGTGCGCCGGTCGTGTATTTGTGGACTCGGAGCCAGAGTTTTGTCTTCCTGAGGTATGTTTTAAGCCTTAATAAAAGTAATAATAGTACTCAATAAGCAGGCACTATGTATTTAGCATCTAAATTGCCTTCACGGATCTGGAAGTGATGTCTGTAAGTTCACCTTTTTGTATAATAATGACATTAAACAACACTGAGCACATAATACTGTCCAGTATTTACCTGAGAGTAAGTCATTATAATGTACTTATAATATAATGTACTGTTCAGGCAGAGTTTGCCAATGTCAATGCGAACTGACTGCATTATCCTTTATTGTAAGCATGTGCAGTAGAGCTGGAGGCTATACATGTTGTACTTGATCAATAATAATAATAGACTCTTATTTCGAAAAWCATGTTTAAAGGCAATACCTTAAAAATACACTTAAAATTTGGGATCGCCTTCTAACTCCATGGTTGTTACTGATTTTTATTTCCTTATTGTAAAGCAATGCTGATGGTGTCCTAAATGTGTATAGTTAATGCTGAGATGTATCTGCTACTCATGATCTGTAAAGCGTTCATAACCGCTCTAATCCGAGGTCGTGATTGTTAATTCGTGATTTTTGAGGCTGGTAATTCTAAATGAACTTCTCCTTTGTAGCGGAAGTAAGTTTTGGTCTTCATGAGAGACAGTTTCATCATGGTGCTTGATGGGTTTTGCAGATGCACTTGACAATACTGTTCTTGCAATATCTATTCCAGAAAGGCTGACCCCGGTGTCTTAAAATAACAAATGACGTGTTGTTACATAATTACCTCATTCCATAAGTGTTATTTCATTTCATAGTTTTGAAATCCCCAGTATTGTTGTAGAATGCAAATGGGAATTTGCAAGTAATCCCAAATTTTTCATGGGACGAGAGAAAAGTGCGTGTTCTTGAGGATCTTTTTTTTTTTTTTTTTAGCATGTCAGCATCCATCAGCTATAATAACATTATATTCCACTCCTGAATTCTGTAAGCTTTAACAACAAAAGTCATCATGTTTTATGTATATCAATAGAGAGCATTTTTAATAAAATTGTTCCTGGTAACATTTTGACAATTGTGGCTTCGTAATAGCAAAATATGTTTCTAACAATATGCTGTATATAGCATGTCAAATAATATTAAAAGTGTGTTTCCAAATGAGGAACCTGAGGCTCAGATGATTATTATTTCATACTGAATCTGAGTGGTTGGGTCTTTATTTATTTATTCATTCATTCATTCATTCATTCATTCATTCATTTTTTCTTCCCCAGAGAGATCTGCTAGACCTGTCGACTATTGACGTCATCCTGATCTCTAACTACCACTGCATGATGGCTCTGCCCTACATCACAGAGCACTCTGGCTTCTCAGGCACCGTCTACGCCACCGAGCCCACTTTCCAGATCGGCAGGTAATCTACGTCTCATGTATTTCTCATTTTCAATGAATCTAATTTGTGATTTCTGTCCCACTACATAACCTGGAAACACTGGTGTCCCAGTGGACTCGGRCCTTCCAGATGTTTCCTGGACTGAGACGCGATGAAGCAGGATTTCCTGCTTTCTGGTACACTCCGTGTACACAGTTTGGGTGCCTTCTGTTCCACAGTCAGGGTGGATCGAGTGCATTTGTCATCAACATGAGAGAACAAAAGAACAAATATGAGCAAGAAATGGATAATATGACAAAAAGACGTCTGATATAGCGTGAAAAATGATTTAGTTCTTTTGATGGCAGCACAATGAAGAAAATAATTCAGAAGTCAAGAGCTTCAGTTTGAATTCCTATAAAGAATGTCTTATTAATGTTACTGTGTAATTACACTTTGCATTGAGTTCATGCAGAAGTTTTATAATTTCTCTCATACTGAAAAACAGTAATTGCTTTGCCATTTCTTTCCCTTTTGCAAAACACAGCAAAGACACAATGATTGAAAGTTGTCTAATTCTCTGCACTCAATACTATTGTCCTGTTTAATTATAATAAATAGTGCTTTAATACAGTGTTTCTCTCATTTATTCCTGGAGGACGACTGTCCTGCATATTTTAATGTTTTCCCTGCTCTACCATGCCCACCTCAATTAAGAAAAGCCTGTTAATTAGTTAAATCAGGAGTGCTGGGAGCTGATAAAGCACTGAAATGTGCAGGGCAGGTGGATTTCCAGGACCGGAGTCGAGAACCACTGCTTTAATACTGTACACTTGTGATCTTCCTTGGCGTTAGACTGCTGATGGAGGAGTTGGTTAATTTCATGGAAAGAGTTCCAAAGGCTCAGACTGCCACCTGCTGGAAGAACAAGGAAATACAAAGGTGAGAAAATACTGAAAGAAAATAGTTTTTACCCTGTAAAAATAACCCGAGTAGACTATTAAATTAGTTAATGTCATTTCAACTTCTTTGCACATTTATGTGCATGATAAAATATCATTCATAATTATTTACCCTGTAAATATGCATGATTAAGAAAAAGCCAGCATGTACTCCTATTGTGTTGTGCTATGCGTTTAGGATGCTGCCTGGGCCTTTAAAGGATGCAGTGGAAGTGTGGTCATGGAAGAAGTGCTACAGCATGCAGGAAGTGAACTCTGCTCTCAGTAAAGTGCAGCTTGTGGGCTACTCGCAGAAAGTGGTACGTCTCTACATCTCGCAAACTGCTCATGCACACTTTTAATTTAAAGTAACAGTCTGGTTTTTCATCATGATGGAAACGACCGCATCTCTATATTTTTTACAATACAGTGGAACCTTGGATTACGAGCGTAATTTGTTCCGGTGAGAGAGTGACGCTCGGTGTCAAAATAAGAGTCGCATGTGTGAAGCATGATACTCGGCGCTCGTAAACTAATACTTCCTCAGTTTCCGAATATAAAATTGTTAAAAATCTTTGCTCGGTTTGCGGAACACTCGTAAACCACGTTACTCGCAATCCGAGGTTCCACTGTATATAATAGGAAACGTGATGATATTTAGTTCTTGCTGTGTTTTTTTTCTCTTCCAAGGATTATAAAACGCACCAACACACACACACACACACACACACACACAATATTTTGTTATTGAGAATAATCAACTGGAAACAGGAACGCCACTCTGCATCTCATAACATTTCACCATTTCCTTAAGTAAACAATGCTGTTACTAATATTTCATAACAATAAAATATAAACTGATTTGTTCGTTGTAATGAATAAAGATTAATTCATATTCATTCTTTTTCTTGTTCTTCTTTCTCATTTCTCCTTCAGGAGTTGTTTGGTGCAGTCCAGATCACCCCACTGAGCTCCGGCTATTCCCTGGGCAGCTCGAACTGGATCATCCAGTCTCACTACGAGAAAGTGTCCTATGTCTCCGGCTCGTCCTTGCTCACCACACACCCCCAGGTCAGCACTTTACTCAGCTCGCTCGCTCAGTGAAACACATGAAACCTTACACTACAAGGTTGAACTGTTTTATTAGCATTATTTTCTGCTGATGGAGCATTCAAAGGCTGGCAGAGCAGCTCCAGGGTTTGTTCATTTTGTGTATCATATGCAGCCGATGGACCAGAGCTCTCTGAAGAACAGTGACGTTTTGATCTTAACCGGCCTGACCCAGATCCCAACGGCCAACCCTGACGGCATGCTGGGAGAATTCTGCAGCAACCTCGGTCAGTTCAACTGAAGGAAGCACTCCTCACGCAGTCATGTACTTTACTGCATAGTGCGGTGGTTGACCATTTTCTAGTCATGTCTGAAAACCGAATAGAGAGTACTCTTGTGCACCTGGGAAATCCCATATAGCATTTTAATAGCTCCAAATAATTAATGTTAGCTTGTGTCGATATTGTGTCGGTACATATAGTGCACAGTGCTGTGTGGGGAGCATTTCACACACAGAGATCACGTATAATATTCCTGTCAGTGTGAAAATTTCCAAGCCACGTTCCTTGTAAGTGAATCATGTACCCTGTTCTGCTTCTGCTTTTAATTAATCTCATTCCCATGTGCATGTTTATTTTTTTCACGCCCCCTCTCTTTCTCTCTCTCTCCCTCTCTCTCTCTTTCTCTTTTTCTCTCTCTGTGTTTCTCAGCCATGACAATCCGAGCTGGAGGGAACGTTTTGGTGCCATGTTACTCCTCTGGTGTGATTTATGACCTGCTGGAGTGCCTCTACCAGTTCATGGATTCTGCTAATCTAGGAAACACACCCTTTTATTTTATCTCACCTGTGGCTAACAGCTCGCTGGAGTTCTCCCAGATATTTTCAGAGTGGTATGCAGTCCAATTATTGGCTTATTAGAAATGATCTTGTGATCAGTCAGATATAAAAAAAAATCTATATATATTTACTAGAGAAAACGGTGTGAATCCTTAAATTCTCTTAATCAACAAAAAATATTTGGTGTTGAAGCTTCTTTAGTGTTGCCAAATAATAGAAGGTAAGTGTACCTAAATGCGAGGGGCATTCGAGTCAAACAGGGACTTGGGTTGCCATTTCTAGTGAACGAAGGGGTAAAACTTCAAGCATAGTACGGTGATGAGACTCTTAGCTGCAATAAAACATTTGAATGGTGCAAACGTTGTAAAGAAAGCCGTGAATGACGGTCCTGGTCACTGCAGTTGTTCCCGTGAACATTCAGCAGCTGATCCTTGCAAATTGACGGTTAACTTTTTGCTAGCTTGCAGAAGAACTGTCTGTGGGAACTGTACACACAATCATTCACCACACCACTTGCACATTACAAGAACTCGTAATTTACAAGGAACAGTCCTGATTTCGCTCAAGCGGAGGCCAGAGTTTCAGAAGTGAAGCAGGCACTCTAACCATGTCTTCGGCATACTGACAGAACTTTCTACCTAAGTGATATGCAAGCACTAGAGAAATACCGAGATAAGTGCATTAGTKTAGCCGTGGATTTTATATGCGCGATATATATTTTTACTCCCATAACTGCGTTTTGTTGTTCTGCCCAATCAAAAGTCCCAGTTTGACTTGAACACTCTTTGTATATGTTGCGTGCATTGTTTTATATTTACTTGCCATGGAAAAAAAAATGTTTCTTCCCAATCTTCTTCTCAAACAAGAACAGATGATTCATATAAAGTAAATGATCGGTGTTACCGTGTAACTAACTAGCTTGTTATGCTTCACCAGAACCGCTCATGAGACCTGAACTTTAAAAATCTCAGTGGAGGGACACTGAACTGCCCCCATCTGAAGCAGGTTACCCAGCATCCCATAATATTTTGGAAAATTTGAAAACTTACTGATTTTCATACTTTAATCAGATCTACTACGCGTCCTGAAGTCTGGATTCAATACTTTTAGAAGTCCCCTGGGCTGAAACTACATCATTTTATTTCATATTTTACACTTGTCTGTCAGTCTACATACAGTACATGTARAATACATTAAGCATTCCTTCCACACGCAGACAGTGAAGTCATTTCACTATTTATAAACTGCTTGCTTTCGAAACAAGGCTTTGGGAAATGCAGTTCGWTTCACTTTGACCTCCATCTTCTCTTAAGTGCCTCTTTAAAGCAGGAATATGATTAAATGAACGCGTATGCCTTAAGGACAGTGTCTTTCTTTCTTTCTTTCTTTTTTTAAATTATAATTGATCTGTTTTCTGTTTCTTTATCTCCGTTTTCTTAAGGCTGTGTCAGACTAAACAGTCCAAGGCRTACCTCCCTGAGCCACCTTTCCCACATGCTGAGGTAAACCTCCATATATATAGACGTGCATATGAAAGATTGGAAAATATCCATCTTTTTCCAATTTTTGAGTTCTCTCTCTCTCTATGTATATATATATATATATATATACACACACACACATACACAGTGGAACCTCGGATTGCGAGTAACGTGGTTTACGAGTGTTCCGCAAACCGAGCAAAGATTTTAAATAAATGTTTAATCGGAAACCGAGCAAGTATTAGTTTATTAGTTTAGTCGAGCACTGAGTATCATGTATCACATATGCGACTCTTATTTTGACACCGAGCGTCACTCTCTCACCTTCAGTCTCGCTTTTTTCCGTTAAAACGGTGTTTCCGCTGTGTTTATGCGTTTGTTGTGGAACTTAAAAAGTGAGTCCGTTAATATGCGCTCGTATCAGTCTCAGAGAGATTTCTTTTTTCCTGTTAAAACGGTTTTTCCATTTTGTGTGTGTGTGTGTTTGTTGTGAAACTTAAAAAGCGAGGTGGGGAGAGGGAGGAGGAGTGTTGCTGTGTAAAACGAGGCGAGGGAAGGGGCTAATTCCACACATGCACACGGCGCCAGCGCACACCAGCGGGAACACTTATCTGTCAGGATTTATTTGTACTTTTTTAAAAATGCAAAGTGCAGATTAATTTGTTTTATTTTTCATTTTATTGATTGTATTAATTATTGTTATGTATTTATTTTTTGGGGCTGTGGAACGAATAATTTGAGGTTTCATTATTTATTATGGGAAATGATGATTTGGTTTACGAGTGTTTTGGAACATGAGCCCACTTCCAGAACGAATTATGCTTGTAATCCAAGGTTCCACTGTATATATATGAATGTGTGTGTGTAGATAGATAGATAGATAGATAGATAGATAGATAGATAGATAGATATGTATAGATGTGTGTGTGTGTATATATATATATATATAGATATGTCTTTCATAATGATATAATCATTACCTTAATAATACTATGATTGATACCATATTCATGAAGTGACTGGATACACACAATCACTATGCTGTTGTATACGAAATGACAATTGTGCCAAAAATGCCAAAATATTTTTTTTAATTATTATTGTTATTTATGTTTTTTGTTTTGTTTGTTTTTGCAACACATGCAGCTGATCCAGACCAACAAGCTGAAGCATTACCCGAGCATCCACGGCGAGTTCAGCAGCGACTTCAAACAGCCATGTGTGGTGTTCACGGGGCATCCATCACTCCGGTTCGGGGATGTAGTGCAYTTTATGGAGCTGTGGGGCAAATCCAGTCTCAACACCATTATCTTCACGGGTCTGCACGCACACTAATGCATATACACATACACATACAGTACGCAACACATACAGTAGATTTGCATCCGTCTATACAATCYGAATCCGTGTATTGACTTGCATTTAGCATTCAAAAACAAAAGACTATGGATAGAAGAATAATGAGTGGAAAAAAAATGTGCAGTTTATTTTTCTTTACTTAATTGTTATACCTGGCGAGACGGTGGCATGTTGTCGCCTTGCACGTCCAGGGTCCAAAGATATGTAGGTTAGGCCAATCGGTATTCCCGCATTGCACCGCAGTGTGTGAATGCGCATGTGAATGTTGACCGAACATCAACATGGGAATAAATACGATGGTAATCACCACTGGTCAACACGGTCCCGAGGTTGACTACAGAACTTCTTGGATGGATGTCTTGTACCTACTGGTACAGATTATCTTTTTAGGTTTTGCAAAAAGGTATTTCATACTCTGGCTGAAATGTATAAATCTTAGCATATCATTGTTTATTAACTATTCAGATAAGATTCCTGCATATGGAATGTGGGCATACTGCTTTATTAATCAGTAACAGATCATGAAAAACCACCTAAATCACAYCATTTTAATTAATATGCCCCCCCCCATTTCTGACAATGGTGTCCATCAAAACCACGTGGATTAAACATATTGGTTAACAAAAAAACAACAACATAAAGTAATAGTACTAACCACTGCTAATGTCATAACATCATGAAAGACTTGTGAGTCAACCTCAAATCCATTATAATAAAACCATGCATATTTATATTTGCCTTGTACAATTGACCTAGAAGTCTATTTTAAATATGATCCACTAAGGACCGTATAAACATAACGCTTTAGGAATGAAAGTTTTTATGTGCAATGGTTGCATGGGGAGTCTATTTCAGAATCARAAAGGGATTTTGTTTTGGTGACAGAGCTTCCAGAGTTAACAAGAAATGGAGTAGRATGTCGGCTTTTATTCYTCTATAATGAAAATGCTTTTCAATAGAGAACGCATAAACCATCCCTGCTATTTATATTCTTTCACTGCTCTGATGTTCTGTGTCTGCTAATCCTAGTATCAACTCAACCTGGAAATCTCAACTGAAAGACACCCAAAACCACCAGAAGAAATAGCTMAACAAAATATGACAAAACAGCCAGACCATGACTTTGAAAAAGAAAAAGAAAGAAAAAAACAGAAATTAAAATAATGTGATAAGAGTAAAGACATGAAAAGTGACAATTATGTACATTATGTTCTGTTTATTGTTAATGTTTAATCTGAGCGTTTTGTGCCGTTCCCTACAGAGCCTGATTTCTCCTACCTGGACGCTTTGGCTCCATACCAGCCCCTGGSCATGAAGTGTGTGTACTGCCCCATCGACACGCGTCTCAACTTCCACCAAGTTTCCAAACTTCTGAAGGAGGTTCAGGTACACTCGTGTGCGTGCGTGCATGTGATTATGAGAGCTTGTAATCACTTTAGAGYGCACATCACTGTTTAGAAAGTGAAAGATTAGACTGTGGTTCTGTATTTTCTTCTTTTGATTTTTAATTAAATTTTTTTTTATGTCTGGCTGTGTTTACGTGGGTGTGCGGATGTGTGTTAGCCACTTCACGTGGTGTGTCCAGAGCAGTACACTCAGCCTCCTCCGTCTCAGTCTCACCGGTCTGATCTGATGTTGGAGCTGCAGCCTCCTCCTCTGCCCTACAGCCGGTGCTCCGTTCTCAATCTGCCCTTCCACCGCACATACGAACGTGTCCACCTTATGCCCGAGGTCAGTGTGTGCGTTAGTGTATATGTGCGTAGTTATTAAAAAATAAATAAAAACGACAAATCTTCAACGCCCCACCACGGGACAGAGTCTCAGTGTTTTTAGTCATCATCACACATATTTTACACAAAAGCTTATCTCGCCTGAGGATTTTAAAAGAGATGATAAACACGATCTCGATTTCAGGGCGAAAGATGCACAGAAACATGCTGGAACATATTCAGTGTCTAACTCCTCTGTCGCTCTGCTTCCAGCTTGCCAAAACTCTCGTCCCCTCCGAGATTAAACCCGGCATCTCCGTGGCAAACGTGTCAGCAGTTCTGCAGTCCAAGGACAACAAGCATCTCCTCCAGGTTTGTGCACAACACTGATTCATTCTAAACGTAACAAAAAATATATATATATATATATATATAAAATAGTTTTCTATGCCCAATTAAAAAGGAATAAAGATTATTTAAAATGTGAGAGAGGTTATTCTTGTGTTACCTGTCGGGGAAAAAAAAAAAACAGTAAGGCATAATGAGGGCTTGTGTTCACTGCCTTATCATGTTTCAGTCTAAGTGCCTCAGGGCGGAATGTCTAAAAACTGGAAATCATGTCYGTGTGTGTTAGAGAGACAGATGGATGGACAGCGAACTCCATACTCTGATCTGATTTTTTTAGTTCCGCATTGCGTCCTTCTTGCGGTCTAGTTCTTTCTTTTTGTTTTTTTTTACATCCGGTTTGAAATACTTTCATGAAAGTAATCCAGGTTTTAGTTCTGTTCTGGCATCTTGTTTGTCTTGAACACCTGACTCGGTGTGAAATTTATACACTCGCTCTCAAACGATTTTAAATACCTGTGATCATCTTCCTAGACAGGAAAAAAATAGCATATTAAAAATCAAGGTCTTACTGAGAATAGCAACATTTCCCGTGTGTGTGTGTGTGTGTGTAGCTAGTGCCCAAGCCTGTTCCTGTGGCTCCCACTAAGAAGAGGAAGAGGCTGATGGAGGAGGTTCCTGAGCTGTCAAGCCCGAAGCCTTTGCTGAGCGGAGCTGTGCCCCTGGAGACTTTCCTCGCCTCACTACACAAGGTGGGAGAGCGAGAGAGCTGAGCATGAGCCAAATATAAATATCATAATAATATCATGAACAWGGCCAGAAATATCTGCTACAAAGCCACAGATGATCACAGTTTCAYATCCTGTTTTCCGATGTAAGAACACACTGGGATAATTAATATGTAGACACCGATCAAAACATCCTGGACAAAACATCATTAACATCATCACCAGGTGTATCAAATAACGTTGAYTATCAATTATGTATCAGTGACTGAATCATGTGCACCCAAGGCCATTACTGTATGTCCGGTCTGATCCCAGAGGAAAACTTTCCATAAGAGAAAGTATCAGAACATCCAGCGCATCACAGCTCACCGCACACGGGGATAGCAGGCAAATAATTGGAAGGTGAAAAGGGCGTAATCCGTCCGAGCATCCATGAGATGCCCTGGACAAACAAGCCCTAACAAGGATGCCTTTTGCCAGACAGCACGACCCCAGAGGTCCCATGGGCAACCCAAAATCTAGGTGGTTTTAATGTTAATGGTTTAAAAAGTTATGATTGATCAGTATCTAAGYTCTAAACGGTCTAAAATCTSAAAAGAAAGAAAATTGCATTTAAATGTCTCTCTAGTTCTACTGCAAAACATCACTCGTACCTCTTTACATGAAGGTAAGGTGTTGTGTCCATTTTGCAGCAACAGTCAGCATGAGAAAAGCACACTTCTCTATCTAGTAGAGGTGGGGGGAAATTATGAGTCACGATTTACATTTATAATAGAGATGAACTGGTGATCGGTCACCAACCAGATTGACCTGTTTGATCACGTAACCAATGATCGGCCAATCAGCATCAGATTCTGTGACGCTTCCGAGTGACGCAGTAGAAAGACGTTTTTATTGCATTACATTTTTTTCAATTATGACATTAAAAACCACCGATCTGCCTTGTTCTCCACACTCTGTGAGCGAACCAGTCTCAAACCCACTCATGACACACACACACACGCCAGTCTCAAATCACCACGAGTTAGTAATTAGCCACACGCACACTGTCAAGAGAAGTTTTGATCCCATGTGATGGGAGTGAATTATTTGTGAATTAGTTTGTTTAGAAATAATAATGATGGCGTGATGGAGATGCATGCTGCCCAGTAAACGTGTTGCTTCTTTGTTTCATATAACTTTAAAAGCCGCACTTGGTTTTTAAGTGAAAAAAAAATATTATAAGGATTTGGACTACATTGAATTAATCCCTGAGCTTTTGTAAATGTTTAAAATGKTAACAAAATCAGGAAAAAATATATATATTGATTTGAGTACTTCATGATAATTATGATACTATCGAATTGCAATTTTATTAGAATCGGCACTTACCCATAGACAACATGATGATATCGYATCAGGAGGTGACTGGTGATTCCCATCCATATACTTTAGCACTCATTTTAGTTCTGTTTATTCAGACTAACTGTTATGCTGATTCTGAACTAGAGATTACAAGAGAGGCTTCAACCAGAAAAAACAAAGAGAACAGCCCATCATCTTGAAATTCCTACATGTCACCTAGGAGTAGTATTCTCAATTCTCAACAAAGAGTTCCTTCACAATGTTTGTTTTTTTTGTTTGTTTGTTTTTTTTTCCCCACAATTGATGTCAAATTAGCGTGGTTCGATTCATCACGGGACATGTAGACATATAAATCTGTTAAACCTAAAACGTTATTGCTTGCTGCTTGATGAGGAAAAACACATTTCATTTATCTTACTTAGCTGGCTGGCTSGCTTTTTGTTAAGAAAAGACAAACATGGCTGAACCTGAAAATGACCATTTACAARGATGCTTCATGAGTGTGGCATTTGCTAAACATAYYYCTKACCCGAYATCTTTTATAAGCAGCCAAGACRAGCTTAGAAAATAGTTTTAAGTACAATCATTTCCATGCTGCTGAGTAAAGGATTTTCCCCTTTTGAAGTAGAGATTTTAAAGTAGTAGCAGTAATGATTCATTTTGGTTAAAACGCAATATTTTCATATTTGGTTAGCCTCAGCAATATCCAATGTTTTTTTTTTCTTTTCCTGACAGCCAAGCAATGAAGTGAAGTTGCAGTTGATTTCTAGTTTTTTTTTTCTTTTTTTTTTCAGGAATTATTATTATTATTATTATTATTAAAGTGCATCGTTGTTAAATCCGACACAGGAATCGAACAAGCGTGCTACATTAATGAATCATGATCTTATTGCAGTAGCATTTTATCTTGTTTGATGGTCTCTGGACCGTGCACTTCCTTYGAGACGGGGAATTAGTGCAGCGTAATCCCTTCTGTGTTCCCTGTTAAATCCCCATTAAGAGGGGCGAGATGGAGGGTGATGGATGAAGCCGTTCACGTCTAATAGTATAATGGTCTCGCGTGTGCAATATGGAGAGTGTTAGCGAACACGGTGTGCGGGAGAGGCGCTTCATTTCTGTTCCATTACCAGCTCTAAATGATCCGGATTGGAAAGTAGTGACGCAAGACGAGAGCGATAAAGCTGCGATCTATTTTCTACTGTGTGAGAGAGAGAGAGAGAGAGAGAGACTGTGACCATTTAGGCTGGAGGAAGCCAGTGAGATTTGAGAATTAGACCCCTGATAGAACTCTAAATTGAAGCAGGGAGGTGCAGCACACACAAATTAAAGGGGAAAGAGATTAGCGCTAACACCATGCGTGGACCGAGAGACCCCTGCTTATTATTTTTTTCCCCGGCAGCATTAAGGACGGCTGGAAATTCTAGCTGTTTCCGAGACTTTCCCAGATGTTGCTCGTTACTGTTTAATGTTGTAGTGTTTTCGAARCAAGTCCTGTTAACACCCGCATTATACTGTAGCAGACGCTCCCTCATCAGAATCTCCTTTTTCCTCTCTTGAAGTTAATAAGACAAGGAAACACAGCATATCATTGTACAAAAAAACCTGGAGACTCCTTTCAAAAATTCTAAATCAAGGCATGTTTTCTACACACAATTCAAAAACACTAAGTGATTGATTTGATGGGTTAGATAAAGCATTTAGGATTAAAGTTGCAGCAAAGCAATTATACAAATGAGCATTTCAACTACTTCACTGGCTAAGGGGGGAAAAACGAAACACCATTCTGTGGAGGAGCAGGAGCCCAAGCATATGAGGTGATCTTTTACTGCTGTATGTGCAGAAATAAGTGCAGAGAGAAAGTTTGTGAACTTTTTTTTTTTTTTTTTTTTGGTTTCTTATCTGGGATAAAGTGGGATCTGGGCTTGATTTAAGTTATATAGGTTATCTGTTGTGTATATATACGGCTGCCCTCATAGGCTACACAGCCAAGCGTTGTGGGAAAGAAAGTGCTCTAACCCCCTCCTGAGACCTCCTGAAGGTGCACCGTAAGCACTAAAACATACAGCACGTCTTCAATCACCAGCTAATTAAAAGCGCAGCGAGCCCTCTTTAGTCAGGTCATACAGGCCGGGCTTTAACATCACGGCAGAAAATACTGCAGCATGCTAGCCTTCGAGTTTCATTAGTGCGTGATCGATATGCTAACTGCTCTGTGGAAAGCTGGCAGGATTAACTATGTGCATGTTGTGTGTGTGTGTGTGTGTGTGTGTGAGCGCGCGAGTGAAGTAGAATGATGCTGCTGAAGATTGCATATCATAAATCAATAAAGAGTTTGTAGAGTTGAGCTCTGTGGGTTTAACTGTGAGAGCTTTAATGTGGTGAACTTTCATGTAGTTATGATGTAAAACTTTAAACTGGTATAGTTCAGTTAGTGTAATGTTTGCAGTTCAGGTAAAGTTGGATGCTAGTGTATGCCAAACAATGGAGTGTAACCTTGTGGCGGGTCTGGGTATCACATTGTGGAGTGTCTGGGTAGAACCTTGTGGCAGGTGGGGTGGCACATTGTGGTGAATCTGGGTACAACATTGTGGCAGGTGGGGGTATAAACTTGTGGCAGTTGGGGTACAACCTTCTGGCGTGCGGAGGTACAACCTTGTGGCAGCTGGGGTGTAACCATGTGGTGGGCCTGGATATATAACCAGCGGGTGGGGTATCACATTGTGGCGTGTGGGGGTAAAACTTTGTGGCAGCTGGGGTATAAACCTTGTGGCAAGTTGTGTATAACCATGTGGTGGGCCTGGATATATAACCATGTGGCAGATAACATTACAACATTTGAATCAATTAATGTTAAGAAATACGGTCTAACTGTACCAATCAGGACCGGCACACCAGCTCCCACTCACCAGTATGATACAGGCAGTGACACAGGATAAATCACGCGTATTGCATATGTGCTAACAATGTGTGGAAAGACRTAGAAGTGTCAGAGCAAGGACGGAAGACATGGATCAGGTCGAATGACAAAAATTAAGGGAGTTTTTATGTGTTTTGTTGATTTTTAAAAATAAAATAAATCAAATAAATTGGAGTTAGTAACCTGGCAAAACCGGTGTTTAACTTACATTACATTACATTTACATCTTCCTAAAACTGTTCTCTCTTTTGTTCTCTCTCTCTCCTAAGTGTAGTCAGGAATATTTCGTTCCTTTATAGTTACTAACGCCTGCACTGCGAAAACTACTAAATCAAAACACATGCCTGAGGTCTACATATTTTGCATATCATGACTTCTATCTATACCGCTTATCCTTCATTTCCCTATCCCAGGGAAATGAGGGCACAAGACGGTGTACAGCCTGGATGGAGTGCACACCCATCACAGGGCACATGCATACACACTCACACACCCAGTCATACCCTACAGGCAATTTGGAACCACCAATCAACCTACTATGCATGTATTTGGACTGTGGGAGGCAACCGGCAAGCATGGGAAAACATGTAACCTTCGCACATACACAAAGTGCAGAGTGAGATTCGTACGCCTGGAGGTGCAAGACGACATTGCTGACCAGATAACCAACATATAAAATACAAGTAGATCAGGTAGAAACTCAGGAGCAGGTTTGCATTTTACGATTCTAAAAAAAAAAAGACCTTTAGTATTTTAATTATATATATAATTTTAATTATATATAGTTGTAATTTCTTTTTAATATACAGTAGGGTATGTATATGTTTACAACTCGTATTTTCTACTGAACCTGGATGCGCCTTCAAATATCATCTTAAATTAATCTTTAATTTATATTTTATTATCTTTTATTAGCTAGGATCTTGTTTCTTTTTCTCGACTTGTATTTATACGTGCTATATTTTAACTTGTATGTTAAAGCCCGAGCTCCCTCCACTCACTCCTTTTCTCCCTCTGTTGGTTACCAGAGCGGAATCTCGGAGGTGAAAGTGGAGGAGACGCCAGACGGGCACATCCTGCACCTGCAGGCCGAGGACGCTCTCATCCAGCTGGAGGAGGACGCAACGCACATCGTGTGTGACAACAACGAGCCACTGCGCACTGCCCTCAGGGACCTTGTGCTCCGCTTCCTCCAGAAGCTCTGACCTCTGACCTGTAGAGTCCGGACTCTTGACCTCGCACACAGTGTGGTGATGATCCAGTGGATCAGTAGTTGTGCGGCGAGCACTGGGATGTGACCGTGAGGCCACGGAGGTTATATGTGGTTTGAATCTCATTGTAAAGATGAGATGGATCTGTCTCAGGGGAGGAAATTCTTACTGGTAAACAAGGTATTTCGCTGATTTAGGATGTTCCTGGGCCAGCACTAATGACATCACCCTGTGTCTTAACCCTGCTACTCCTGGGCCACGTACTTCACCGTGTACTGATGGAACGATATCGTGTTACTAAGAGGCTTTATTTAAATCTGTTTAAATATATGTGAATAAGGTGCTTGACTGATATTGAATAAATCAAGCATTTTGTCTATTTATTATTATTATTAACTATAATGCAGAGCTACACAGTAATTTATGTATAGAAAATAAATGTATTTTTATACGACCATGATACGCTTAAAATTGAAGCCTAAGAGCATCCGGTAAACCTTTTATACATGACACATTTACATCTTCTGTAAATAAAGTTATGGATATATATTGAGCTCTAAATCTGTACAACTCATCCTTTCAGAGCTGAACCTAGGTTTCCAGGGGAAAGAATTTGTGGTCATGTGTTTTCCCAGTGTAGTTCTGATGGTGCGCCACAAAACCTACAGGCCAAATAAGCAGAATGACTTTACATTGCTGCTGTGTCGGAAAATTGTTTAAAAAAAACCCGTCTTGGGTAAGACTTTCCCTCAAGTCCATTTCATCCTAAGGCATCATTGCTAGTGTAAGCCTTTGATGTGTGTGTCAATATACTGTATATAGTCCTATATTTTTTTTTATTTGTGCAACTCACCAACTGCTCTTAGGCTTCCATTCTTGGAGTGCTTTGAGATAAATTTGTTAAAAATACCATTTCAGAGCAAGCAACTGTCCCGTCTGGAAACTACTAATCATGAGGGAGTATTCAAGTGGCTCAGGTTGTGCAAAAGGAGTCTGATCTGCCCGGATCAGGTTATAACTTTGTTCCAAAAGATGCCCTGCATAAAAAAGGAGGTTCATCAGTGCTCATGACTAATTTCCCATAATGTGTAAGAATGTATTTTTGAATGTTGAAGCTTTAGAAATGTGAAAAAAATGATGATAATACACATCTTTGTTTCGCTTCATTTTATATTAATGTTCACATCTTTGATAATTTTGTAATAAATAATGGATGTTGGAGTTTTTATTTATTTATTTTTTTAGATTTCCTGTACATGTTCTGTGGCCATGCAAAACATTTCATCACCAGGGGTCACAACTGAGCAGCCTTCACAACTTTCTAAAAATAGTTTATTTCCATATTCATTCTTCAATTCCTTTTAGCTGTACTGTAGGATTTTTTCCTTTTTCAGAASGCATGTGCTTCCTTGATAATGAAATAAATGGAGCGCTGCGGACGGCCGTGTAATTTGCCCTCTAAAGTGCACTAGAGCAGTCATGCTTAACTAAACTTGCAGTGAGTTGATAAGTGCAGTGCTCAGTTTGTTTCAGCTGCAGTGGGGAGAGAATTGCACTTTATATCAGCTGGGTTTTAAAATAACTACCGCCCCTTATTCATCGTATTGATCGTCGGTTTATTGAGTGGGAGGACTGAGCACAAATGCCTTGTGCTTTCATCTAGATACGCTTATCTAACATCGCAGTTTAAACTAAAAACCCTTGTGAATATTTACAGCATGTTTCAGGCTAAAGGTACAGTAGCTGCCTTTGTATTGTACGAGTAAAAGAAAAGATCACCTCTCACACATTCTTCTTCATCGTCATTCTGGTCATTCCTGTTATGATGGACATATTCTGATGTAACTGCAGCAACTAGKTCATCTGACTTTAACACGCTAAAGTCGTTGTCGATCAATAGTTCAGGCCTGGAATTTCCTASATTACCTGAGCCTCCATATTACCTTTTCTGTTCTATTGTTCTAACTTCCATCAGCCTAATTCTTAGTATGACGGCAAAACGTTTCACCCAAACGAGGATGTGTTCCCCGTTGAGTCTGGTTCCTCTCAAGGTTCCTTCCTTGCCGTCATCACCCTCGGCATGCTCATCAGGGACAAACTGATCGATTTGAACCTTACACACTTCYATACTTTTCATTTAATTCTGTCAAGCTGCTTTGCAACAACTTGAACTGWATTCAAGTGCTTTCATACTTGTACACTATCCAGGCAAAATTGCATTTCAAACGGGTTTAAGTATTGGGCCGCATCAAGCAAGGAAAGCGTCTACGAAGATTTGAAATGACTGCAGCTGGGTTAAGAACAATTTAAACATGGAAGGATAATGCTGAACCGTCTATTCCACGGAAGCAATGTGGGCGGAAATCATTTATAAAAAGAGATCACTTAAATGCTTGGTGAAGTCCCAATTGACAGTAGAAATCACAGCTGTGTTTAAGAGTGGAMGKTGGAGCATTTCCACACGCAGCGTGCCATGAGAACTCRCAGGAYMMRGATTAAACGGAATGGCCYTGAGAAACCCACTTGTAAAGTGAGGCTGATCAGAATAAAAGGCTGATTTTCGATCGACAATGGCGTCGAAATATGGTAAAAGGAAGRGACGTTCATGAAGTGATGCARCCATCTTGCATAGTAACCACTGTGCAAGCCTCTGGAGACAGTGTTATGATCTAGGCTCAGCGTCGTTATGTGGCAATAAAATCAAGACAGCTGAYGGTACTGAATGACCAGGGTATGGATCGACAACAGAGTTCTCCTTCGCTGMTGGCACAGGCATATTCCCTGACTCAGATTGTGAAAGAGTGGTCCAG
The DNA here is from genome assembly GCA_003987875.1 of Clarias batrachus. NCBI lineage: Eukaryota > Metazoa > Chordata > Actinopteri > Siluriformes > Clariidae > Clarias > Clarias batrachus. Next base: position 21,290 of record QMIH01001160.1, on the reverse strand, counting down.
GGAGGAATGAATGRAKGRAKGGAGGRAKRWWTWTWTTTATTTATTTATTTATTTATTTACACAGGAATTAGCCACCATCAAAATGTGCCATAATGAAAGCTAAAAGCGATTGAATGGAATATTMATGGAAATGTAAGACTTCAAACCRAGCAAAAGAGAAATGCATTGCRTTCATTACAAAAAATATGACATTTCTACCTTGTTAGTGGTTTTCCCAGGTTGCCACATTTATTTTCCTTTCATTAGCCAAATGAACTGTYTTTCCGACGCGTCTTGACGTTAGCCCTGCAGCTCCTGAGGTTAAATTAGTTGGCAASCCCACGTGGTGGATTAGCACTACCGTTAGAGCTTGTCTGCATGTCATCACTTAGGAACTGGATTTGCTTTTAGGAGCATTTTCAATGAAAACATTTCAGGCTGTCAAATTTAGGCAGCGAAAGTAAAAAAAAATTTTACATTCACGCAAAGATCTTTAAAATTTTGATTTGTTTTTCGCACCAAAACCTCTCTGTTTCAAAGTGCAGTTCCACGGCTTCACCGTTCATCAAACGCATGCCCACGAGGGTAGAAGATTAACACCAGTGCAGCTGTTCAAGCAGAGCCAGAAGGGACTTTCTTCAGTAATGTAGCTCTGAGACCACTCTGAGTCCACTCGGCCTATTGAAACACTCCCCTCAATTAAATGCTGCTTAAGGCGTCCACCTTTCAGATCCTGTTTGTTCAGTGAGGAAGGAGTAGTGCACATTTGGCCATTAGGACATGTTGGGWTTGGAGCCTAGAGCATGTAGTGATAAGGGGTGTTACACTCCACTGAGCTGTAATGAGCGTTCTCTCTCTCGCGCTCTCGCTCTCTTTCTTACTGGAATGTCATTTGGTCGTTTGATGATATCATAGGATCCAGAGCCAGCCAATCTCGCGCAGTTTCTCGTCCTCCAGCTTTCGCTGACGGTGAGCTCGGCCTTAGTCACAGAAACTGTCGCTACAGATTTGGAGATTTGGATTAACCAACCYAGAAATCCACATGAATTCAATAAACGTTACCTTATTTGCGTCATCAAAGACGGTATCGTAAAATACCAGACAAGTCTGAGAGAGCGTGTCAACTAAACGAATTGAATTGAATCAGTATGTTCCCGACCATCAGCGCAATGGGGGTCTGTRCAAGAGCGATCTGTCGCATGTATACAAGAATAAATCAGCGGATCCCGAAATAGATTACCGGTCAGCATGCCCTTACTGAATTCCTAAATGGCGTCTACGAAAGACAAAGAGCTTACAGTCAAAAACCTTAACGCATCACGGAAGCTGGTTAACGTCTGATAAAATGCCTGCGACATTCCATCTGTTCTGAAAGAGAGAGAACAAGACAGCTGTTTCAGCATGTCTCCAGGGAGAGAAGGGTTGGCAGTCGTCACCTCAAACAAGCCCGATTGTAATACGGCGGCAGCAGCACTATGGCCACTAAACCCCAGGCTCGGAAACCTCCAGGCACCAACGGGGCTTTACTTAGGTTAATTAACTCGCTTCAGTTCCCTGGAATTTCACAAATGAAGCAAAATGAATGAAAGCGGTTGTGCCAAAAACAGCAAGGCTTCTGTGTAAGCATGTTGCCGTCGTTCCTCTTTAGGCAGCTCCCWTCTGGGGTTGCCACGGTTTGATCAGGACTTGAGCACAGCACTGAGAGGAGTGCACTTGTGCGCAACCCTCAGCGCCTGGGGTTGGTTTCCTGAACTGGAATTAAACCCCGGCCATTGAGCTGAAAGCACTCYATGCTAAGCCTTCTGTGAAGGAAGAATAGCTGAATAATCAGGACACGGAGAGATGCATGGAATTTGCRAACTGCAATCGCTGCCAAAATTAATGTCCTGTCCTGCGGAGCCAGAGGGGAGACACAGTCCTACCGACTGCTCCTACATCGCTCCCACTTCTAATAATAAATAAGTAAAGAGCCTGAAAACAACTCGAGGCTTTACTTAACACGCAGCACAAATGTCAATTAATAGTACCCCCTTTAAGCCCTTTACCAAACCCCCTTGAGTTCAGAAGTCACCAGTAAACAACCCACTTGATGGAATTAGATTTTATCTTCTTTTTTTTTTAGCCGAGACCGTGGGCCGACCTGTCTCTTTGGTATGAAAAAGGCCTTGCCTGTTTTGCCCATAGTTGGGCAACTCATACCCAACTATGGGTTGCCCAACTACAAAAGACTGAGATGCTTGATCGCTCACTCATCCTTTGAACCGCTTTATCCTGCATACAGGCTCGTGGGGGGCCTGGAGCTTATGCAATGAGACTTGGGGTATTCCCTGGACAGGGTGGCAATCCATCACAGGGCACACACTACATGCAGTTTGGACCAATTTGGACTGTGGGAGGAAACCAGAGTACCCAGAGGAAACCCTTCAAGCACGGGGAGAACATGCAGACTCCATGCAGGCCTGGCTCYATGTAAAGTGTTAAAAAGAAAAACAAACGTAAAAATCACAATATGGACCGAGTCTGTGCCCATGACAGCCTCAGATTCCTGCTCATGGCCGACAGGAGTAGAACCTGACGTGGTCTCCTGCTGTTGTAGCTCATCCTCCTCGACGTCTGATGTGTTGTGTGTTGAGATGCCTTTCTACTCACCSTGGTGAGATATGCTTGTAGACTTCCTGTCATCTCCGACCAGTCCTTTCATTCTCAACGTATCGCTCATTTAAAAAAAAAGGTGTTTCAGCATGCAGACCTTTTGCTTCTAGGATATTTTTAGATGTTCACACTATTCTGTGTAGACTATTCAGAGACTATTATCTGTATAAATCCTAGGAAATCAGCTYATGTTTCAGAACATCCTCGAACCAACTCATTTAGTACCAATGAACACAGCAAAAGTTGAACTCACAGAGATTATTTTCCCCCAGTTTGATGTAAACATGTCAATCTTTTGAACTTGACTTTATGAATCGTGCTCCAGCCGTGACTGGCTGATTGGATCGCTTGATTAGTATTCGTACTACACTGAACCGCCATAACATTAACACCAATCATCAATCATATACCAGTTGTGGGGCATTGGTGGCTCAATAGTAGGTTTCTCGCCTACCATGCGGATGGTCTGGGTTCGATTTCCAGCCAAAGTTCAAACTCCAGCCACGGTCCCAAACCCGGACGGTTGCATCAAGAAGGGCATCCGGTCTGCTGTGTCGCCCCCTCAACGGGAGCAGCCGAAAGACCAGCAGCATGAATTATATACCATTAAAATGGTGGCAGGGTCAAGGTTCACCCATGGCGACAATGAGCAAAGGCCAGCCTGTCCAGTCCATTCCGACAGAAAAGCCAACGCGTCACAAGTGAAAAAAGCTTGTGCACCACAGTCTGCCATTCACATGAGCCAGACGAAGGTTGCCAACCCAACCACCAAACTCCCCAGCTCTCGATCTGATCAAGCACCCATGGAATGCACCAGACAAACAATTCCAATTCACATAGCCTCCACAACCCACAGCAACCAAGGGATCTGATGCCAACGATTCCGGTGCCGGATACCACCGCAGCGAACCCAAAACCTAGGTGGTTATAATGTTTTTTAATGTTATGGCTGATCGGTGTAGACACACAGACATCTCCATAACTACACTCCAAAATGTACTGGAAAGCTTTCATAGAAGATTGGAGATCATTATTATTATATCAAAGGGGAATACATCTGGAACAGGATGCTCAAGATACTCAACAAGTAGAGTACACATTGTTGGAAGAATGATGTGTTTAGTTTACACAATTGCAATTAAGTTCGTTTAATCCACACACATTGTAATCGTGCCCTTTGATTTTGGCACGGCAGCCTTTCCTGTACACTTTGTCCTTCATGAATTCCAGACAGGAAGCAAAAACAATCCTAGGGTGAACATCTGCTTGGACTCGTCTAAGACGCTTAATTTGTGATATTTTAAGGACATAATAACCGCTAAGCTATATTACGCTCATAGCGAGCCAGCTCGGATTCAATCTTGGCACTGTAAAGGAAATAAGAAAAAAAAATCAGTGACTAAACATTGATTTTCATAGATGTTCTGGACACAAATGGCACGGGCTGGTTTATTAGTGTTTTACGAGGATCACACTAATGATACAGTCTGTCAGTCAGATTTCTGTGCTTCTACTTCCTCACCTCCTCAATCTTCATGCTCAAGTGGCAATACAGTGGAGGGGGGGAAAAAAACCAACAACAACAACAACAACAAAAAAAAAACATACATTATTTAAACCTCAACAAATTTATACATATACAGTCATTAGGTGTATAAAAAGGTTCCCTAAAAGGCATCCATGATCTGAAAAATAATAATATGTATTTATAAAAAGAAAAAAAAAGAAAAAAAAAAGGAAACACCTAATGGATTTACAAATGCAGAAACCTTTATGCAGCACAATACAGTCTGAGGACAGAAATGAGCATCGTAATGCAAACATCAGTTCGTGTTCATGGAGGCAAAAAAAAAGAAAAAGAAAAAAGAAGTACCATTTGCTAACAAAGAGTTCAGATTGTGCCAGTAATTCTTACGCATTTCTTAGACGCAGCATGAAAATCTTCAGAATTGTGCTAGTATTCAGACCTGAGGTCTTCACTCGGACAACTTCATGTCAACTATATTGAGCAAAGGACACGATAAATATGAGATACGAGACAAATCAGAGATA
>QMIH01001159.1:168606-189685 GCA_003987875.1 Clarias batrachus | reverse complement strand
CACGTCATTGAGCTTTCACTTTCACTCTTCGACTACAGCTCCGCCTCTCGTCTATCCACAGTACACAGCTTCTGACTACCAGGCCCAAGCATCTCTTCATCTTCTCTGCTCCCCTGCTCTTGGATCCATCTTTTGCTCTTTCGTCGTACGTTTCTGACAAAACGACTCAACCTATATCAAACTTACTGAACTTTCAGTATTTCTTTTATATTTTTGTTATTATTGTTATTATTATTATTATTATTATTATTATTATTATTATTTGGCAAATAGCACTTCCTTTTCAACTCCTACTATCAGTCCACATTTCTTCTGCACTACGCTCCCCGAGTGAACTCTACAGCTAGAAACAAACTATTTGTCTCTTTGTCTCTGATTGTAATCATAATTCATATATGACTGCAAGACCAATTGAGACGCAATTTGTCAGGCAATAAAATATTCAGCAAGAACAAACGGAAATTTTAATGTGTGCTAGAGGGAAAAGTATGCTCTACCTCTGCGTTAATGGTTGCCAATTGGAAAATCAGGCCTCTTTTCTCATTCTCAGATTGTAATAAGATGCTCGTGCATGTGTGTGTGTGTGTGTTTTCTTCCCCCTGCTTTAATGACATCCCATGATGCTCCTTGTTTGCATGGTAACCAAATATAATTGCCTGATAATCATGCATAGTGGTGTGCTCATTACAGCATGTTGGTTGAAGTTATAATCCTCTCTCGGCACCTTCTGGCTTTTTTTTTTTTTTTTTAAACTAATAAATACTTGTGCACGTAGGAATTTAACTGCTCACATTGTACAAAGTATGTGCAAATACACACCTTTTCTATGACAGACATGTGCAAAGGCCGAGCCCCTTCTATTGAGAATGAATACAATATGAAACTCAAACTGAAATTAATTGCCATAATAGCCACACCCCTCACTGAGATTGCAGATACGATTGTCATGACTTCTTTAGTAAGATTTACAGACACATAGGCCACACCTTCTTTATGATGACTGGCAAAGGCAATCATTTTACAAACTGAGGCCACACCTCCACGAAAAAACCCTGTAGGACACGCCCCTCTCAGTAACACTACACATACAGGACAGAGGAATGGTCTCTCTCTCAGTAACACTACACATACAGTACAGAGGACACGTCCCTCTCAGTAACACTACACATACAGAGAACACGCCCCTCTCAGTAACACTAAACATACAGAGGACATGCCCCTCTCAGTAACACTACACATACAAAGGACACGCCCCTCTCAGTAACACTACACATATAGAGGAATCGTCTCTCTCAGTAATACTACACATACCATACAGAGGACACGTCCCTCTCAGTAACACTACACATACAGAGGACACGCCCCTCTCAGTAACACTACACATACAGAGGAATCGTCTCTCTCAGAAACACTACACATACAGTACAGTGGACACGTCCCTCTCAGTAACACTACACATACAGAGGAATCGTCTCTCTCAGAAACACTACACATACAGTACAGTGGACACGTCCCTCTCAGTAACACTACACATACAGAGGACACGCCCCTCTCAGTAACACTACACATACAGAGGACACGCCCCTCTCAGTAACACTACACATACAGAGGACACGCCCCTCTCAGTAACACTACACATACAGAGGACACGCCCCTCTCAGTAACACTACACATACAGAGGAATCGTCTCTCTCAGAAACACTACACATACAGTACAGAGGACACGTCTCTCAGTAACACTACACATATAGAGGACATGTCCCTCTCAGTAACACTAAACATACAGAGGACACGTCTCTCTCAGTAACACTACACATCTAGAGAAATCATCTCTCTCAGTAACACTACCCATCCAGAGGACACGCCTCCCTCGCTTGATTCACTGAATTAAATGAGGTGAATCTGTAAAAAACAAATAAGTAAATTTCTGTTTCCTCTATCAGAAATGGAGTGAATCAGAATTTGATGCAGGTAGGCAGCACAGCTTTATTAGCCTGAGGTAGGAGCAAGCTAATCTTAGCAAGGGCACATTGAAACCACCTTCGCTCTACGTACCTGCTTTACCTTGTGCTAAATGGCTGCCTGCTATGCCAGGTCAACAATCTGAGTGCAGAAGCAAGCGCATGAAGCAGGTGAATAGCCCGCAGCAATAACCTCATTTACTCAGAGTGCAAAATGTGAATTCAGCAAATTCTCGTTGATTTAGGTCACAGGTCAGAAGAACTGTGCCGCGATAATGACTACAAACTCAGGATTTTCTGACATTAAGGTTAAATACAATCCTAGTTTCCTTGAGTGTTTCCTGTGTGCATGAAAATGGTTATTGGCTTTGAATTTATACTCCATTTACAGCACTAGAGGAAAAATAGATTTAAGAAGTTTATAAATTTTCATACATCATCCTCTATTTTGTAATCATAAAGACAACATGTACATGCTTGCCCCTTTATTTGTTAGCAACTCTGCCATATGGTGTCAGATTGCGGTTTCTATCCATTTCTCGTTCAAATAAAGAATGTTCGAGAAAGTTACAGGAACACGAACATCTACTGCTTGTAAAGTTAGACTAGAATACAGAAATGTATGTCTTGTTTGCGTGCGCCACATGTGTCTGAGTCTTCTCAATGTAGCTTTCAGCACTCGTTTAAATTTTGTCCATCTGGCTGAGCAGGAACGCATCTGATTGCGGCTGCACCTGTCTGATACTGCTGCTGTTATCCTGAGCAGTGCTGTCAGCCAGCGAGGAACCTGGAGTGCAAAACGCCATCTCCTCTCAGCAGCACTGCATCACTCGGGCCTCTCCTGTGGTTCAGACAGCGGTAGACGCCGTCACCGTCACCATCTGATCCTCTATTGCCTTGTCTTTTGTTCCAGAAGAGCAGCTGAAGGCTTAATGCTGAATGATTCGTCCCCAGGCTCTTTGCCCATCTGACAGCAATGCCCACCCGGAACAGGCAGATTTTTCACTATCAAGCTGACGTTCAACCCAGACATGATTACTGATCGAGAAATATGGAGAGATAGAGGCAGGTGGTGAAAGTAATGCAACACACAACAGCTTTGAAGTTCCAGGGATATTAAAACTGCTGCTTTTGTCCGAATCTCGTACGATAATGTACACATACTGTATAAGGCAGTTTATATTAAATACAGAATCAAGTTTAGAACGTACCATGTATCATTTCTGGTAAAACCAAAATAAATAAATAAATAAATAAATCATCCAACCCACGCCAAGAAACTCTCATCATCACTCAACAGTAGCTGCTGGTTAAAATCCTTCTTGTGATCTCGATTGTGCAGGTTGTGTGTGTATCTGTGAAAACCTTGATCATGGCTCATACATAAATGACCTCAAACCCTTTCAAGCTACACTGATCTATGTGCTCTGGCACTTCGTTAGTATACAAGCAGCCAAGGTCTGAGCAATCTGGTGTGGGCTGGTAACAAGCGAGACGAGGCCGTCTAACAATTTGAGATGTGATGGTTGGAAAAATTGTGCTCCAGGTAATTGAACACGACAGGATCGCACTGGGCAAATTGGCACTGAGAAGTCTTACACAGCTGAAAACGAGTCCGGTTTCTTCTTCTCCTCTGCATTATTTAGGTGGTTTCCTAAGTGACTGTTGAGTATCAGCGGGAGGTGAGATGATGCATGATCTGCTTCGTCTTGATCATTATGGTGGTAGATCCAGATCAAAGGTAAGGTGGGAATTAAACCCTGGATAGGACGACATTATGTACCCGGAGTCAACTGTCCAACTTCTGTCATGTTTCTGAAATGCGAGAGGAAACTGGATAACCCAGAGCAAACCCAGATTAGTATAGATAGAACATACTGAACTAAATTGTAACTCAAACTCAAGATTTCATTTTGAGGATGCTACTCATGAGGTACCAGTTATCTCGACCCGTTCGGCTTTCCAGACCTGTCTGGTCTCCCATTCTTCTGCTAATCTTCTAGTTGGAGTTTTCTTCACATGAAGACCACTCAATGCTACTGAGATGGACAGTGTAAAGATACACTTATAAACAATGGTGATGACTTTGGGCTGTAAATGGTAAACAGTTTTGCTATAATGGCTCAGAACCACACTTGCCATAATAGCTTTGGGACTGCAGCTTTGTACTCAAGTCTCCATCAGCGGATAACTCTAACAAAATGGACTTGTTGCCACATGTAACTTACAGTACATTAAAATAATTTTTCACATATCCCAGTTGGGGTCAGAGAACTGGGTCATCCAGGATACGGCAACCTTGGAGGAGATGAGATTAAGTGCCTTGCTCAAGGGCTCAACACTGGCATCTTGGCTGGTGCTGGGGCTTGAACCCTCGACCTTACAATCAATAACCCAAAGCCATCACTGCCCACTACTCACTGTTAAAACTATAACAGATTCCCTGGTTAAACAGTTGTGCTTTTTGACTATAAATACAGCACAGAGGTATATACAGTAATTAATTAAATACTTATAATTTGATTTTCTGGGGCCGCCAGATGCCCACAGGTTTCTTCAATGTCCCTTTCAAGACCCTTTTCCTCATAAGGGTTCTTCCGCTCATTATTTGTTTGTTGTTAAAACTGCTAGACAAATAAAATTAATTAAAACACACTGTATCCTGAAGTGCTCCACATTTGGTTGGGACAGTTCTACTGACACAAATAAATAATCAATAAATGTTACCCTGGTTTAGCACTGCAGTTGCTTCAGTTTATCAATAAAATGAATTAATTATACCATTCAACGCTAGATAATTACATTCCTTTTAAATGATTAATGGCAATCAGACAACCAGGAATCCAGCCTAATTGCATAAACCTGGATTCTCAGGAAGGTTTTCATCACACGCTGTCAGCTCTGGCTTGTTCATTATGCATGTAATTGTCCAATGTGCCTGAATTCCTGTAAATTTACCAAGCAGTCTAAACAAAAATGTTGTATGTGAATTGCTTATTATAAGCAAACTAGCCATGTACCATCTGGAGAGTTGATCCGAAGCCGTGTACTATTGCCATTTCCATAACAACTCATTATATCTAATAACTTACCATCTCGGATTTCTCATCAAAATAATAACCTGGCATGCTTCCTTCCTTCCTTTCCACCTGCATCCCTGATATATCTGTGATCGTCCTGTAAGTGGTCTGGCAAGTGCAAACTCCGTCAGCAATTAAGAAAAGGCCTGGGAAAGCCAAAGTGAGGCTAATCGCTTTGGTATAATCCCGGCATCTGGAGAATCCAAACAGTCAAGCCCAGTGTGTGTGTGTGTGCAGTTGTCAATAGGCGCTAGAGTCATTAATGCAAACCAGCATCCCCATCTGCCATTGTTAGATCAACAGAGGGGTAACAAGACACTCTTTGACTGCCATCTGTAGACATGGTAATATGTGGTCCATTAAAATTTGGTGAATCAAACCAATGGTAAACTATTTGTTCAGGAAAAAAAAAAAACATGGCATCCCGGAGGATAAGAGTTTGTTGATGAGAATACAGGGTCAAATTGGTTGGTGCAACGTATCTCAGGGGCATCAAAGTTAATTAGAGATGGAAGCTTTCCAGTTTAATCTGTGTAGAGTTGCAATTATGCAAAATGTTTGGGATTAAGGGACAAACATTTTCCATCAGGTAATGCTGGGTAATTAAGAAGTGAGACAAGTCAATGATTTAATAGCATGCATGGAGAACAATCCACCAAGAGGTTATACACAATTACTACCATTTGATGGAATCACTTAACAGGCTGGGAAAAGTGTCAGATCCTATCCATTGTTTCCACTTTGGTGAATTTATTACTAGTTTCGGCAGTGCTTCAGGGCCCTTACGTGAGCACACTTCAAAAAACAACTTAGTTATTTTTTTCTGTTTTATTTATTTATTTTTATTTTTTTAATGTACATTAAAGCTGCGTGGTCATACTGTATGAGTTTGGAAAGGCAGTTTGCTTAACTCACATCCCATGTGTAAAGCATAACTCAGTTTTTGTGTGTATGAGTTTATAGTTCCAATAACTAATCACCATACATACTGTATATTTTTTTCCAATAATCAATTACATATGATTAACGGTGATTAAAGTGTGTTTTAATAACCAGTCACTGATGACCACGTTCCCCCCCCCCCCCCAAAAAAAAAAAAAAAACACAATCAGCAATCACAATTTTTTCCAACAGCTGTTATCAAAAACAATCACCATTATCCCATCACCATTGTTCCCAATAGGCAATCATTAATCTCCACTAAAAACCACTAGACTCAACAACCAATCACCAATCTTCCTAATTATCTTCCTAATTATCAATTGCCATTGTTTTCAACAACCAATCGTTTACATTTAGGCATTTAGGCAGACGCTAAGTAACTTAGCAAGTCGTGGTGTTTGAACCTGGGACCTTCCGAACTGTAGTCTGCATTAACCACTGAACTACCCCTGACCCAATCACCATTCATTATTTTGTTCCCAAATTCCAATCACTGTTGTCCCATGTTTTCATCCATTAGACAATTCCAACGACTAACCAATGCTCACTATTGTTTAAAAATAACCAATCACTGATCATTATCTTTTCCAATGACAAATCACTGGTGCTCTTGTTCTCAACATTTAGCTCATCATCGTTCCCAATAGTCACTGATCATGATTTTTTTCCCCAAAAAAATTACCACTGCTCATCACTGTTCCAAAAGACCAATCAGTGATAGCCATTGTAGTTATGGTTAGTGGTGACATGATGGAGTTGTTTTGCCATACAAAACATTCATTATATTGGCTTTTTTTGTTGTTGTTGTAAGACTATGCAACTTTTTGAGCATGCATTAGCCATCAAAAACTTGCAACCACACAGATTCCATCCACGACATCCACAAATCATAACTTGCTGCAGTTAATTACTGTGTGGGTGGCCTTACTTTGCCATCACATGTAACTCCTACAAGGACTGAGCCAAACCACCGGAGCTTTTGTCGTGTCACAGTGGGATGCGCCACAGTCTAAACCCACCGTCCATGTGTTTGTCCATGTGTTGATGTTTAATCATGCTCCGTGGCATTTCTCCTCCTGCTGCACTGAAAATATGGATTTTTGTTGAGGAACACTTGGATGTCCTCTAAATAGCCAGTCCAATGCTCACATGGCTGTGTGCTGAACGATGGTGAAAGGACACTGGATTGTGCCAGGTTAGATTTTTCACTCTGTCCACACCACCCACTGCTGCACATATCAAAGCAAAGGCCATTTTTAATGACTCACTAATGTTATTAAGAAACTGTTTCATCCTGACCTTCACCATCACTAAGTTCTTACAGATCAAAGAAAAAAAAAAAAAAGATCTGTTCCACAGTTCTTTTGAATTTTCAAATCTTATTGATCAGAAGGTTCTGATTAATTTTCAATAACAGCATCTCTAACCATATCGTACTAATCACAGGTTAATATTAATGCGCTTACTCTAGCTACGTAACTAATATATCCAATTAGAAATGGATAAAAAAAAACGTGATTTGTTTGTAAACAAGGCATTAACAGCAATGTGGATTAGTGGTTAGCACTGCCACCTCACACCTCCTGGGTTTAGGGTTTGCCGTGTATGTGTGCGTGTGTGTGTGTGTGTGTGTGTGCGTGTGCGTGTGTGTGTGTGTTTGTGTGGAGTTGGCTTGTTCTCACTGTGCTTGGTGGGTTTCCTCCTATATGCCAAAGACATGCATTGTAAACTGGTTGGTGTTTCCAAATTGCCTGTAGTGTGTATGCTTGTGCCCTGTAATGGCTTGGCACTCTCCTCCAGGGTGTATCCCACCACAGGATAGGTTCCAGGCCCCCTGTGATCCTACAAATGCATTCTGAGTTACAATTCTGTTGTATAGTATATTGTAGTATATAGTATATTAGTTGTAATATTGCAACCATTGCTTTAATTGTATAAGTAATTATAACAATGTGAAAAATAAGCATTGCACTATTATAAATAAATAAATAAATAAACAAATAAATAAACAGTACTGTTGCAAAATCCTAGTATGTTTGGCTTCAGCTGGAGTTACTGACCATTCGAAGAGGCTATACAGTATCATGGTCCATTTTTGACTCTACATCCTTCTCAAGGTTTTCTGATTTATATATTTTTTTCTGCTCCTGCTGGATGATGAATTTTGTACATAATTGAACTTGTTTATTTGATAGAAATACATTTAGTAAGAAACTGATATGTGAAAAGTTTATTTTGTCCATGAGTGTATGATAATGTACCAAATGTATTATAAATGCACAGGAAATTACTGCTTACAAAGTTACTGCTATTCATTTATTTATTTATTTTTATCCTGATGCTTTTCAGTTGCAAAATCCAAACTGAGGTTCAGAAGAGGAAGACCTGATCCTGGGTTTAATTATGTTTTTTTTTTTTTCTTTTTCTCTCCCATTTCACTTAATCACGTAAGAAATTGATTGCTTCTATTGACTGACTAAATCCCTTTGCTCCAACACTGTCATTCCTTTTGACACCCAACTCCAATTAGCTGGATTTGTGCAATCAGGATAACCAGAGAATCACAGCAATTTATTGAAGGAAGTTATTGATGATCATTTATGTCATTTAAGTCAAAGTCATTATGGATTTCTTTTTTAAAAAAGATGGTGATTGGGTACTGGGTGATGTAACTCAGGCTACTGCATTTTTCTATCTGCTTTCTGTTACAGGCTCTTGCTTACTGATTGGAAGGTTGGAAGTTCGAGCCCCTGCACCATCAAGCTGCCACTGTTGAGGTATGAGCAAGGCTTTTAACCATATCTGTATTCTGGCTGACCCTGCACTCTGACTCTAGTTTCCTACCTGGGATATGTGGAGAAAAACAACAACAACAAAAAAAACAAACAAACATGCATGCATGTCTAGCTACCAAGTGAACACCATACATCTTCAAAGTGAAAAGGGTTTTTAGCTTCTACCTAGGGCTGTACTAGGAAAAACAGTCCTGTTTTAAGTTTCTACATACAGTAGAAAAGAGTTCCCCAAGATCAACAACTCAAGAAGATATATGCATTTATTATATTTTATTCTCCCCAAGAGTGTACCAAATACCAGGACAAACTTTACGCCGTCCCCAGGACAACCAAAAGAAACCATAACAGTTCTATAAAGAGCTATTTTTTTCTAAGAGTATACAAAGTACCAAAACAGTCTGGTTCCCCTTAGGTAGAGCTTAGGTGTTTCCCCAAGAGGAACAACTCAGGAATCCATAACTGAGAAACTAGCTTCTACTTAGCTTCCAAAAATAGTCCTGCTTGAAACCATTTCCAATCAGACAACTCTGTTTTGGGTTCTACATCATTTCTTAAGGGTGGGATCAAAATAACCAGCACTGATTTGCTCCAGTACTCCCTCGTTTGCCGAAATCCAAATGTAGATTTATTTCTTTAAGGCTGTGTTCACATTACCAGCCTCAAGTGACCTAAATGTGTTCTTTTTTTTATCCTAATGTGAAAGAGATCTGATTTTTAAGGCTGTCTGAACACAAAGATTTGATTTTGTTCAGATCAGATCTGAGTCACTTTTGTATGTTGTTCTGGATCAAATACATATCCAATATGATGTACATCATCATATGATTTGAAAGGGAGCTGTCAGATCGGAAATCATGTGACTTGCGCTGATGTCATCACTCAGCACCGAGAGTCCAGGCATGTCACTTTAACAAAGGAGGACAGCAGAGAAAGCAGTCATTGAATGAAAGTCAAACCAGGTGGATTAGTAGATATTTGGGGCAAGAAGTCTGTCCAAGCAATACATAGAGGCAACCTACTGAAACACATCAGTGTTTGAGATGTCGCCGAGCAACGACAAGCCAATGTGCACACAATGTGCACACCATTTCAGGGGGCAGATGTGTCCCCATTAGAGTCAGATATAAATCAGTTAATTATGATATTGAACAGTCATGACATGCAAATCTGACCTGACTTTTTATTGAACAATGCGGCCTGTAATGTAACCAAAGCCTAAAGGACACAGCACTGCGGACAGTGATGAGATGAAGCCGTCTGACAGAGTCACATGGATGAAAAATCTTGCGCACAGTCTGTAGGCAAACCTTTCTGTGTAATATTTTATAATGGAATTTTTAATGGATTTAAAGACAAGCCAAGAAATAGATTTTAAAATTACAGACTCAGAAAATACATCAAACTCAACTATTCAAGCGTTTTCTACTGAACATTCATCATAACATGGATTTTGCTGACTTGGAAGAAAAGATGTTCATGTCTTACACACACACACACACACACACGCCATCTCTTCTTAGTCAGTGTGTAGGAAAAGGTGCCACCCAGACCCGGGCATGGCGTTTCCTCTCGTGTGTCACGTCTCGCACCCCTGTCTGCCACCCGATGGCCTTCTTCATCCATCATGCACTGCTGAGCTGCACGGAGTCACCTGGCCGGCTCCGTATCCCTGTCCCCATGATCAATGCTCCCACTGTTCCCTTTTGTCACATTTTAATCTGTGGAAGGGAGCTGGGAGCAGATTGCTGGCTCTGTTCGCTGACCTGGCCGTAAATTATGATGCAGGACGAGGAGAAGGATGAAAAGGAAAAAAAAAAAAAAGATTTCAGGAAAAGAAAAAAAAAATTGCAAAGTGGATCTTTCTTTGCAGCAGATTAAACTGTGAATGAAACACTGGATCTTGTCTAAAATCGATGAGAACAATGAGGACATTAGTATTAATAGTATTGTGCTGTTTATCGTCCAGCTGGAGATTGGGGCAGAGCTGCACACATAATGTAGGACCTCGAGAACATATGCAGCACTATGGTTCATAGTTCTCAAAGGTCTCCACCATCACAATGAACAAATCCAGTGGGGTTTTCAGGCATGATTGATCTGCTCTTGCTAACAGCTAAACTCAGACAACAGAAACAATGTCCTTTAATTCAATGGGCATCTACGCTGCAGGAGCACTGAAGAACCGGAGGAGAACCGTCATTATTCACCATTTTAAAACATGATCTTGAGGATTTTGCAAGCGTCAGGAGCTGTTATTCTTCACAATGAATAAAGTTAACACCTTCTTTAAAGAAAAAAAAAAAAAAGCTGTTATATCTGTCATGGACCTAATTTACACATTCATTTGGCACTTTCTTTTTTTTACTTCTTTTTTCCCTTTTTTAACCCATCACCATGTGAGAACAGTAAGACTTATTATCATTATATCTCTTTTGACACTTAATGCCACGTCTACATAGGAGGAAATAAAACAAAATGAAAGAAAGAAACATGAACAAAACAGTTAAAAATCTATATTTTTTGTTTTTCTTTTTTTTTTCCTCACCACTTTATTTATCTTTTTTTGTTTTCTTTTTGTAGGCATAAAACAGGGATTTTTGTAGGGTTAAAAATGGTATTTTATAAATTAAACGTTCTCAGCTATTCTTTGTACTCTGTAGTATTGTTTACTGTAATGTCCTCACGCTCAATAATCTCCATGTCCCCTGAGCCTGGACTCCCTGTCGCCCGCGGTAACCGTTGCTGTAGAAACCGAGCCACGTCCAAAAAGGTGTGCAGGGAAGCAGGAAGTTTAGTGCACACACACACACTCACACACACACACGCACACACACACACACACGCACACACACACACACACACACACACAGACACAAATACTGTTTCTTTATATCTGTGTGAAGCAATGGTGAAATTGTGAATTTGAAACAAGTGAAGAAAAGAGAAGGAAGAAAAAATGAAATAAAGAAAGAAACGGGACAAAGTCAACTAAAAAACTGAAGTCTATAACAAATTAAAGAAAGTGGAAGGAAGGAAGGAAGGAAGGAAGGAAGGAAGGAAGGAAGGAAGGAAAAAATAAAGGAAGTAAATGAGAAAGAAAAAAGAAAAAGAAAAAAGAAAGGAAAAAAGGATGCGAGGAAAATAAAAAATTAAAAAGATAGAAAGAAAAAAAAGAAAGGAGAAAGCATAAATGAAAAAGAAAGAAAGATAGAAAGAAAATAGAGATAAAGGAGGAAGCATAAATGATAAAAGAAAGGAAGAAAAGGGAGGAAGCATAAAAGGAAAAAAAGAAAGGAAAGGGGAGAAAAAGGGGGAAGGATAAATAAAAAGTAAAGAAAGAAAGAAAGAAAGAAAGAAAGAAGAGGAAAGGGAGAAAATTGAGAAAAAAGGAGGAAGGAAAAATTATGAAAAACACAAAGATACAGTAGAAGAGAAAAGGGAGAAAGGGAGAAAGCAAAAATGAAAAAGAAAGTAAGAAAGAAGGAGAGGAGAGTGGGAAAAAAAGAAAAAAAGAAAGTGCAGCAGTGAGAGTGATGTGTGATTCTGACAGCTGCTTGCATTCTTTTTCAACTCTATTAAAAATACATAGATAATAGTCTGTCTAAAATAAATGTTAAAAATGCATGTATGCATGTGTGTGTGTGTGTGTGTGTGTGTGTATGTGTGTGTGTGTGTGTGTGTGTGTGTGTGTGTGTGTGTGTGTGAGAGAGAGTATAGTACAGCAGGCCAGCTGGATGAGTCAGAGGAAATGACAGTGTCCTGTGCTGTGCTGTCCTGTATGCGTTCCCTCGATCACTCATCTGTCACATGTTCATGCAGGAGGGAAACGCAGAGGTCCACTCCCAGCAGCAAGGCTGTTCGCTACTCAATACCGCTTGGAGATGAGAGCAGGCACGGCATAAAAAAAATGCAGTCCTTTTTAACAAGTTTTATACTTTCCTGACAGAAAGGTGTTAAATAAAAAAAGTCAAATAATGTACACATCAGCATTTGCAGCAGGATAACTATAGATCATTCAGTACAGCGTGTAACTGTGGTGAAGAACACCTGCAGCATCAAGGAAGAAAGAATGAAAGAAAGAAACAAAAAAAAAAACACGCTGTTTTAGGAGGGCCCTCGTCGAGCAATGAAAACAACTAAGGAGATAAATCTGAAATGGCTGGAACTGAGTTCAGAGCTGTCCAACACATTATTAAGAAGGATAGTGCTGAACTGTTGACTTCAGGGAAGAAATGAAATAATAAAAAAAAGATCAGTTAAATCCTTGGTGAAGTTCCATGCATTTAAAATGTCCAGTAGAAACCAGAGTTTAATAGTGAATATAAGAGCACTTCCATACGCACACACACACACACACACACACACACACACACACACATGTGATGAGAAAACCACTTGTTAGTGAGATTCATCAGAAAGAAGAGTCAGTTTGCTAGGTAGCATAAAGTTTGCACTTGGGAGAGATGGAACAAGGTCATGTGACCTGATGAGTCCACATTGAGACTATTCCAGAGTGGTCGGCGTGTCAGGGTAAGAAGGGAAGCGTATGAAGCGATGCACCCATCATGCATAGTGTCCACTGTACAAGCCTCTGGAGACAGTGTTATGATCTGGGGTTGCTTCAGTCGCTCAGGTCAAGTCAGCTGACCACCTGATTATACTGAATGACCAGACATTTTCCTGGGAGATCTGGGAACCAATGTGACCGATGAATTGGCCACCACCAATTGTGTACAGTATGACCCTTTTTATATGCCAGACACTGTATATTTATTACAAGGAAAAACTAAGACTTTGTGTAACTGTTTATATGATGACATTTCTATAAGGAGATGTACTTTGGATGTACAGTAAGGAGTCTCCAATGTCAGTACTGTATAACAGTCAAATGTAATCATAAATGAATTATCAATCAGTAATGTACAATGCGTCTATCTAAACAGGAAAAGGTCTCGATGTGTGTCGCTGGTACTTCCTTGTTTGAGCTTTAATGCAGAGGGCTGAACTATCCTATTGTAGTATTAACCATGCCTTTTTTTCCCCTTCCTTTTTGTTGTGTGTGAGGGACAGCAGATCAACAGAAAGCATGAAATGTACAACCACACACTCACATACACACAAACTAACTGACCAACGTCTCAATGGAGTGCACCACTTTTCTTCGCTCAGCTCTTCACACTGATATCAAATTCTCCTTTTTCACCTTTCCATTCTCTTTCTACTTTCCAGGAGGCAGTGTGAAAGCCCTGAGGTCTGTTATGTATGTGTGTCTGTGTGTGTGTGTGTGTCTCAATGTCTGTGTATGTGACCAAAACAGCTCAAGTCTGGCCTTTAAAAAGACACTCAGAGGCACACCGAATGCAGCTCGCAGTGTCGCTTCTTTAGACATGAGTGCTTTAAAGGGCTGAGTGAACTCCGCTGTTACACACGTTTCCTCTCAGTCCTGAAGTTTAGAGTACGACCTTCCCGAAAATACGAGGCGCTACTATTCTCAACATCCTCAACTGTACACACTACCAGTCAAAAGTTGGGACGCACTTTCTGATTGCAAGGTCGTTCCTGATTTGTATTTCTTTCTACATTGTAAAACAATATAAAACTACACATTAATCTCCTCTGAACAGTTGATATTGAGATGTATCTGCTACTTCTGCTCTGTAAAGCTTCATAATGGCTCTAATCTGAGGTGCTGGTTGTTAATTGGTGATTTCTGAGGGTGGTGACTCTAAATGAACTTCTCCTCTACAGCAGAGGTAAGTTTTGGTCTTGATCTCCTGG
This sequence comes from Clarias batrachus, assembly GCA_003987875.1. Lineage (NCBI taxonomy): Eukaryota > Metazoa > Chordata > Actinopteri > Siluriformes > Clariidae > Clarias > Clarias batrachus. The sequence goes on along the minus strand of QMIH01001159.1, from coordinate 175,129 downwards.
GAACATCTTCATGAGCGACAGTTTCATCATGGAGCTTGATGGGTTTTAYACTTCTCTTCCAGAACAGCCGACCTTCATGTCTTAGAATAACAACTGACTATTATTTCAATTACCTAATGCTGTATGCTTTATAGTACCCGGAGGAAACCCACCAACCACGGGGAGAACATGCAAACTCCATGCACACAGAGACGAATAGATAGACGGGAATCGAGCCTTGGCCAGGAATCGAGCCCGGACCCTGGCGGTGCAAGGCGACTCTGGCGGTGCACGGCGACAGTGCTAACCACTACACCACCGTAACGCCCATGCTATTATACAGTAAACTGTATCATCACCACCTGTGTAAGTTTATACTAAGTAAAAAGCCATAACTCTTCTGTGTACTGAAAAGAAAGTAAAAATTGAAAGAAAGCAACATCCAAAAAATATTTTTAAAAATTAAAAAAAAAAAATTAAAAAGGGGAGAAAACGCATCACACCTGAAGAAAAACATAAGAAATCAAGACAAAGATGTGCATACAAAAAAGTAAAGAAATAAATCAATTGAAGGAAGAAAAGAGGGAAATAAATAAACATACAAAAAGAAAGACAAAAAGCACAAAGAAAACAAATTAAGAAAAAAAGGAATAACTTAAGCACAAAAAGGAAAGGAAGAATACACAGAAACATAAAGAAATAAATTGAATAAATGAACTAGATAAGTTATATATTTACTTTATGAGAAAATACTGTGAGAAGGTGTGAGAAGTATTTCTTTTTACTAATATTACAAAGTGACAGTATTAAATTTAGTTTAAAGATGCAATATATTACTTAATGCAACAGAAAGTCGAACGCTGGTTTAATTTAGTGTCATCATAAAAAAATTGCGGGTCATAAACCCCAGAGAGAGCCCGTTAGCGACACTCCGGCTCACGCGGCATTCCTGACATCTTCCCTGTTCTCACATTCACTTCACACTTCCAGTAATCAGGAGTCACGAAACATTCATCTGTGACAGGAAGCGTCCAGATTTTATTTATTTATTTATTTATTTATTTATTTTTTAAGGCTACTTTATGAGCAGTTATGAAAGTTGAAGTCTGGATTATAATTAGATTCTTTATCGTGCTGTACTGAAACAGTGCCGAGCTCCTGTCCTCGAGCCTGATTTGAATTTTTTATACCTCAATAATTAGGTGTAAATCCTGTTAAATATTAATTTGCCCCACGGTTATTTCACATATAATCACTCCGGTTTAGATATTCACACAATCCCTGCAAGGGACGACGCCAGAGAGAGAGAGAGAGAGAGAGAGAGAGAGGGAAAATAAATAGTTGTGCATTAAGAAGAAGTCCATTAAAAATTAAACGAATAGCAGGGGACTCATTTCCCAGAAGCACCTTGAGCAAGATGCACTTCCAACTCCTGCTCTGAAACTTTTACTCCTACTTAAGGCCAAAGAGTGATACAGTATATACACACACATGTGCAATTAGATTAAATTAAAGAAAAGGTGCTGTGGACCGAGCTACTGAGTGACAGGCAGGGAGTAGAACAATTTTACTCTGGATTAAAGCCAAATAAGTAAACAAACAAACAAACAAACAAACAAACAAACAAATAGACCATTCAAAGATGGATGAGTTCCATGTATCTCTGAGCTCTATAGCCACCAAATACAATGCAACTAGATTGCATTGCACTTGCAATATGAAAATAATAGCAATTTCTTGTGACCCAGCATCATGCCTTTTGCGTTTTTAAAGCGTATGAAGTTAATTAAATAAATTAACTCATGAAAAGAAAAAAGAAACAAAAAAACCTCAAGGCTCTGTAAAAAAAAAAGGGCAATAAAATTGACCACTATCTCGAAAGATAAATAAATAAATAAATACAGGGATAAACAAACTTTTCTCTTTAAAAAATGAAATATAGATTTCTTGGAAATGTTAACTAACGAAAACACTACTACTATTATTGCTAATAATAATAATATATTGTTTAAATAAATAAAAGACATGATAACCATGGTAAAATATGCCATTACATCATTGATTATTTATGTATCCAGAATCTTACTGAGGATATTCATTTTATAAACCTGATTGCCTCTGCCATGAGGATATGACTTGGTCATTGGCTTTGTTTGTTTGTTTGTTTGTTTGTTTGTTTGTTTGTAAAATATTACTTAAAAAATTGTTATTGTAAAATCTTGCTGAATCGTCACTACCGTCAGAATTCATATATTATTCTATTTTATGGGCGGGGGGGATGTGGGGGGGTGGCAATAATTAACAAATGGAAAATTTAACCAGGCCAAATGGCACAATCTGATGAATCTCTGTACCCGATTTAAGTGCCAGAGTGTGTATAGATGAGTATAACACGGCAGGAAGTAAAAAAAAAAAGATTAGAATAGTCATATTAGCATAAATGTTATTTGACTTCATGTCATATTGCACTCAGAGCCCAGAGCAATACATATGGCTGAATTAGTGTGTGAAAAAGATTAGCTTCTGGGGGAAAAATCTCAATCCCCCAGTCTCCGAGCTGGCGCTAATTATGTTTAATTAGACCGTTACACCTGTTCCATCGCTGCAGAGAAGACACCTACTTTCACACGCTCACAAGAACTAGGATTTTAAAGATGCCAAGATGGCAAATAACTAAATAAACAAAATGCCGGAATCCCCGCAGGAGTCTAATTCATCTTTTTGGACTTTTATCAAGTTTTCTAGAATTTGTAGAACTTTCTAGAGCTTCTGTTGATGGCTGTCGAATGCAGAGGGTCAGTTTTCCACACTCCAATTAAATCTGAAGAATGTCTTAAAGGATTTGAGAAAAAGAATGGCTTTCAGCCTGGGACAGAGTTTAATCTATGGACAGATAGACAGACAGACAGAAATTATTCAAGCTCACACGCACACAAGGCACAAAGCAGGGGAAATACATTGGAATAGTATGCTCTGTCTTTATCTTTACATCCAGGACTCAAGTTTTCTTTGGTGTGTAATTGCTTTTCATTGGACAGGTTAAATCAAGGAAAGTTTCTTTCTAAATAACACTCGGTATGTTTAACATACGCAGTTAACTGGGGCTACTAGGCCATTTGATTGGATTATTGTCCTTGTCCTATTATACAATCATGGCAGGGGAATCCAACAAACAGGTATGTGCGACTCCGGTACAACAGATGGCGATATGCAGCCTTTCAGCTTTTTAGTACTATTTTCTCATTTGACATATTGGGTATCAACCAAAAAATTAGCAAACAAGTTAGCGAGCAGCATGTCTAGTATCGAGCACTTAGTATCGTAAGTGCAGGAAATTTAATACATTCTGAATGGTTCACTTTAAGATTTAAAGTACAATTAAGATGCACGTTATCCCTCGTGAACGTGGTGTTATCCGAAGGCAGACGGCACCGCAGTATTGTTAGCAGATTCTCCTATTGTTACGCATTTGCTCCAATTACACGTCAAATCTCGGGACTGGCACTGTCGCGCATGTGCAAAGCATCCAGGAGTCCAATTGTCCAATTGAGGTATAAATGTAGGAGTAGCTCAATTCAGGACCGCATTATTTTGGTGTGCTAGTCCGATTATGAGAATTTCGATTGAAGTTCTTCTCTTTAAAATGTTTCACAAATTTCTTTATCACAGAAATTTTCTCAGCAAGCTTTGGTTAAAAAAGGTGATCCATGAACGTTTGGGGTTGTCTAGTGATGAGCAAAGTATCACCTAAAGGCACCTAAACAAATTCAAATCATTTCAGAGCACAATGAACAAGCAGACTTTCAAAGAAGACCATTTCTGATTATTTCTTTGCAAGGAAAACAGTCTTAACCTTGTATTGGTCATCATTTTATCGACTAAAATATGTGCCCATTGTTGAAAGTATACAAGTGTTTAGAATGTCTCCGTACGCTGCAGCATTACAATTTCCCCTTCACTGGAACTAAGAGAACCCAAACCCTTATCCAGTATGACGATACCCCTGTGTGGTCCACACAACCCAGTTCCATTAAGACATGCTGTGCTGATTTAAAGTTGGGTCCTGCATAGAGCCCTGACTGAACTCAACCCTACTGAACCATCACCTCTGGGATGAACTGAAACTTGAGCTTCCTTGACCCCCCCACCATCAGAAACTGAGCTCAGAACTGCTGTTGGAGGTGAACTGAATGAACATAGCTTTTGTCTTATTTATTACAACAGCAAGTGAGGGAATGAGCCTGAGATGTTCACATGTGGGCGTGGTAATCAGGTGTCCACAAACGTTTGGCAATGCCCATTGATTCTGACTCAACCCTCAAGAACTTCAAGAATCTTGACTATAGCCCTGATAGTTGGTGTATTGGTGAAATGATGCCAAGGAACACTGAAGCTCTACTCGACTCTATGTCGAGGTTGTATAATTTAAAATTAGACTCAAACGATCACTTAAACCCTAAAGTACCCTCTATTCCTGTATCTGCTTCCTTATTAATTAGTATGAGATACGGTGCTAAGTAGAATATTTGAAGATTTCATGAATGATGAGCCTAGAGACGAAGGTGGTGTTAATACTTCCAAGATCACATGATCTAAACAGATATTCCTCTCAGGAATCCTCACTTCACCGTTCTACCTGTACCGCTGATTTGTTTTAAAGCCCACTTCACACTGCACTTGTTAAGACGATACAAGACATAAATCAGCACATCGGCTCAATCAATCAGACGCTCAAAAAATGAGCAGTGTAGCCTTTCTTGGCTCCTCATTCTCCAATGCAGTAAATATTATATCACACTGAGCTCAATGCTACTATTATAAACTTTATGGTATGAGGGCTTGTCGAAACATCTTCCAGGAGCTACAAAATCCAGTTTGATTCTGTGTGCTTTGGCAACCGCAAACTCCTTCAATCACCCACCTCTCGTTTGTGTCAACACCGAGCCAAGACGTGTGATCGAGCGCGAGCAGAATGTAAACACTCCCAGCGATAACTCAATCAGAGAGTGAACACGGCCTCACTGATGACATAGCAGGAATATTCAACAGCCTGGAGATGGATTTTTACTATTATTTTTACTCAATAGCATTAACAATGTTCCTAATATTTAATCCCTATGAATAGAGAAAAAAGCAGCAGTGTTGTGGAAGTTACATAGCTCATGTGCGATCCGTTACAGTTCCAGTCAGATGCTGAGATACACTCGTCATGATCACGAGTGCCGTGGGAATATTGGACTTCTTTTACTGGGGCAGAATGATTGCGAACTTTTAAGGGAAGAAAACAGACTTAAGAATTTGCAGTAGAAGGTTTAATTTAGGGCTGTAGTTATCGAATCTTTTAGTAATCGCGTATTCTACCAAACATTTTATCGATTAATCGAGTAATCGGATAAAAGGTACTTTTGCTTAATTAAACAGCAATGTAAAACATATAAGAGAAATAAAGATTAATTGGTTTTCTTCATAGAAAAATCTACTTTTATTTTTTAAATGCCTACAGCATTTTATCAAAAATAAATATTATTCACAATACAAGGAATAGCTTAAAGTTGACTGAGATGAATTAASTGSATTASMGTGWCATACAKTSTTATTTTAAAGCCTTTTCTCAGATGCAAAAAAAAAAAAATGTATTTCAAATGACTTTAAGTATCAAAAAAACTAAGGCACACATTAAAATTAATTTGAATATAATTTTAATGCTCCCTTCCATTTTGCAGCCTGAAATAGAACGCTCCCTCAAATCAATACACAGCTAATTTGTTTGCATCTCCTTATGCTTCGTCACAAAGTTTGTGGGTGACGTAAGTGCTTTTTCTTCATCTGTGTTTACTGGCGGCTCCAAATTAATTGCGCAAAAACATAACGCAAGCTTTTAAAATTTTGCCCCAATCATTTTTTGTAATCGAATTACTCTAGTTACTTGAGGAATCGTTTCAGCCCTAGTTTAATTACCAGGGCACCACACAGTGGTGTAGGGTCGAGGGTTCGTTTCCCACCTCGTGTCTGTGTTTGTGTGTTCCTCCCATGCTTAGTGGGTTTCTTCCCACTGTCTGAAGACATGCAGTGTGGGCTAATTTCCAAATTGCCTGTAGTGTGCTCGTTCCCTGTGATGGATTGGCACCCGCTCAGGGTGGACCCCGCCTCGTGCTCCGAGTCCCCTGGAATACGCTCCAGGATTCCGGCACTCTGTACAGGATAAGTGGTGTAAAGTATGAGTGAGTGAGTGAGGGTTTAATTATCTTTGGCCCAAAATGAAAGGGTCAAAAATATATAATCCACGTAGATTACATTCAGGATTACTGAAGTTCTGAATTGTCTTTTAATTTGCTGAGCCCAATGCCTGTCAACTTCCTGTTATTGATGGTGGACGTGTAGTTTGTCAGCGCTCGTGAATGCTCATGGTTTTAAAATTTCTTTTAAACATTTGTTCCTTAGACCTTTAGAAGAAACAGATAAATCAATTTTCACTATTCTAGTTTACTTTAGAAAAAAAGCCACAGTATTTGAACCAGCCTTACAAACACACACACACACACAC
>QMIH01001159.1:145128-161228 GCA_003987875.1 Clarias batrachus | reverse complement strand
TTAACTAATCCTTTAGAGAAAAGTATGTGTTTTCTTGATGTATTTTGAATAATATGAGGTGGTGTTCAAGTCAAACTGGGACTTGTATTCAAATTGCTTGAAGTTTTCTGTAAAGGTTAATCGCTTTTGCGTCAACAAAATGATGAGACTCTTACCCAAAGTAATTTAAATGGTGCAAACATTTAAATAAGGCCAAACGTCTATAAATGACGATCCAAGCCGAGGTGGCTTGGAAAGATCAGCATCTCCAAACACTGAACGTGAAGCTAAAAGTAAACACTGCTCTTCTGTCCAGTTTAGTTTTCTTGTTGTTATACTTCCTTCCATCTCGCTTGGATTGTTGGCTACATACCATCCAAAAGTGCAAATTAAATAGACTGTCCTGTAATCATGTACATTGTAAAAGCTGAGCCATTTTGCTCCCATCAGTCTGAAATGGATCACAAGTAATAAAATCAGTACAGTAAATAAATGTGAGAACTTAAATATAGTAACTACTGTGTGGAAATTGATTGCTTCAAAAGTAGACACATTTTCAACATTTAGCCATTTAATTATCTTTAAGACATTTAGTCTAGAAACTTTGCATAAAGTAGCCAGTACTCATGATTATACAATTTCTTCATATACAAAAATTATGATTTCACTGTTGGTTCTATTATCATTAGGGATGCACCGATACCGATACCGGTATCTGGTATCGGCCTCGATACCACGTTTTCTAAAGGACTCGTACTCGTTAAAAGTCCGCCGATACCAGGGACCGATTACACAGTCTGTGAAATGTCTATGTTTGAGCGGCATGTACTGTAAGAAGGCAAGGCAAAACGAGACATGTCAGCCGTGTGGAATTATTTATGAATGAAAACGACAAAACTATTTGCAAAACTGCAAATTGTGCTCAGCGAAATTGTTAAAAATCATGTTTGTATTAAGTACTTGGTATCGGTATCGGCGAGTACTGAAATTCAAGTACTCGTACTCGTTTTCCAAAAAAGTGGTATCGGTGCATCCCTAATTATCATGTATTCTGTTTTCACAAAGAGAGCATTTCAAAACCTTTGCAGAGGTCTGAGGTTATTTTTTATTAACCAATCACAGACCTTTGCTGCATCATCCCTAGCAACAGGGTCAACCATACCTCCTCACTAAGATAAAAGTTTTTTCTACTTTCCTTACTCAGAGTTGCTCTAAAAAGTTTCCTAAATCACTTTTAGTCTAGGACTCCCAGCTAGGTCTTTTTAAGCTAAAATAGGAGCTTTTTGAGAGATCCCTGAATATTGACTTCCTTCTACACCAACTTTCAGAAGCAACAAATCTGTCTGTGGGAATTGTGCACACACACACACACACACACACACACACACACACACACACACACACACACACACACACACACACACACACACACACATTCACCAGCACCACTTGCACATTAAAGGAATTCATCTGGGAATTATTGCAGCAACATCCTCTGAACAGTTCTGACCTCGCTCCAAGACATTTCCACATGTTTGGGCCATTACAGGAGTTCCTGGGAGGCCAACAGAAACAATGTTTCAAACGGGGCATTTAGTTATGGCTCTGGCTTACTGAGAAAACTTTCTACCTGGATGGTATTTATGCACTTGTAAAACACTGGGATAAGTGTATTCGTGTTGCAGGAGATTAGTTCAGATTTGATTTAATATGCTTAAAAAAGCTTAATTCCACAAAATACTATATTAAGAAATCAAGATTGTCAGAATGTGTAAATAATAACTACAAATTACCCACCCGTGGTAAACTAACATTGTGTGGCTTGAATTTGCATATTGCATCATGATTGGCTTATATTATTTTATGTAGCAACAACTTTCTCTTGCATGTTCAGTAGCATTTTTCTCTTTTGTTACTATTGAACATTAAAACAACTTGCCAATTCATAAACTATATATATACATTTCTGAAGTGTTTTATATTGGTCTGTCTTTTGAGAGCCACAGACCTCAGTAATCAAATTCCCTGGGTGTGTCAACGTATTTGGCAAACAAAACCTGTTTCTGACATATGAATCTTCATCCAGATTATGCAAATTACCATTTTATACATTTTATTGCATACTGAATGACTTGTATTTTAAAAAATACTTTCCATAATGACATTTGTTTTTGTATCAGCGTGTACACTCAAAGTAACTTCCCAGAAATAAACAAAATGCAAAGAATAAAATGAACAATTTGTCATTTTAGGATGCCAGTTCATGCCAAAATTAGCACAATTGTTAATTACAGTCTTTAAACACTTTAATAAAAAAAAGAAAATAGTAAAACGAAAGAAATCCAGTTTTGTTTGGATTGCACAAAATTATCTGTAACTGTAAACAAATAAAAAGCATTTGTCATTCTTTAACAAATATTAAATTATCATCATTTTCATATTGTTTTAAACTGTCTTAAATGCTTTTAACTGATTGTTATTGACTTCATTTATTCCTACATGAATAGATAGCTTGTCTTTATTGATAATGAATTGGGTATTTATAAATACGACTAGTCATAAAAATGCCACTGAATGCCAGATTTAATACTCAAATTAACACACCTAGACAAAGCACAGCATATTTTAAAATGTACTTGTTTTGAATAAATATTCAGATATACAATATTTCACTATTTAGTGTAGCAGTTAAATTCAAAGTGGTCTAGTACTTGGTTTTAAAGTTCTGCACACTTCATGCATCCATGTTTGGAATCATAGTGCCTTTAAGACGGATCGCCCAGATTACCAAAAGGCAAATCAATCCTCTCATCCAGAGCCTTAACGAAGGTGTGTAATATAAAATATAGCTAGGCTGAGATTCTCAAATACATTCTCAATGCATTGTAAAGATGAAATTCTACCTGCAGCATACCCAAGATGTACCCAAGCAATAAACAATTCATATTCCTAATGTGCACATGAATAAAACCAGAAGGGCTTGTTGCCTGGGAGACTACAGCGGGGGCCAATCAGACGCAGATCTATTGTAAGGTAACTGTTCTCCCTGGGGTCTTAAATTCTCCCTTTTATATGGTTCTGACGAGGGGAACAAGTGGCTGCGTGTGAATCACCCTGGGTTAATGCAGGATCAATAAAGGAAGTGCAAACAAATACAAGCAATAAAGAAGTTCCAAAGTCACAAACTAAAGCTCTATGTATAGTTTCAGTCCTCAAATACAGTAAATGACAAATATTGATTGACTATTAAATTAATAGTCCTATCATGGTTATAAATATGGGAATAAATACAACAATCACCATTGGCCTCCATGGGCCCTAGAACTACAGAGGTTCCTAGATGGATGGACTTAATTAATAACTTACTAAAAAACATTACCCTCATAAACATTCTGATGAAACTTTTCAAGGCAAGCAATCGGCAAGTACAGATTAATAGTTTATTTTGAAAGGTCTTGGACTCATGAGCTTTTTGGCAGTCACGGACATACAGAGATACATACTAGATTTAATGTGCCAAAAATATCATATTAGTAAAGATTATGTATATATACTGTGCCCTCCATAATTATTGGCACCCCTTGTTAAGATGTGTTAAAAGCCTTAAAATAAATTCATTTTTTATTGCAGAAGCATATTGTCACACTGAAAATTGTAGAAAAATATAACGTGAATATGAAGTGAATTTTAAAGGGAAATAAAAATCCCTGACTAACAATGTTTTTTAAATAAAATAACCTGTTCGACAATTATTGGCACCCCTAACCATTCCTAGAAAATAAATGTAATTGAAGTATTTCTGTCATTTCTACAGTAGTTTACAAAGTTGATCAGAGTATCTAGGAACATTTAATTAGTAATTTATCACTTCCTACTTCCCTGGGGTATAAATATGACATAACAGAGGCCATTTCTCTTATCCACTCTTCAACATAGAAAAGACAAAGGAACACACCATTCATGTAAGGCAGATGTGTGTCAATCTTCACAAGTCAGGCAATGGGTACAAGAAAATAGCCACCGTCTGCACCTGCCCATATCTACTGTGAGAGGAATCATTAAGAAGTTTTAAAAAACTGGAACAGTAGTAAACAAGCCTGGGCGAGGACGCAAGTTTATTTTGCCTCCACGCTCAGTGAGGACGATGGTACTGTAAGAGAAATAAAAAATTCTCCAAATCTCACTGTTAAAGAACTGCAACAAATGAAAGCATCTTGGGGTCACAAAGTCTCCAAAACAATCATCAGATGCTATCTACATGCCAACAAGCTCTTTGAGTGGCATGCAAGGAAAAAACCTTTTCTCAGTCACAATCATAAATGTAAACGTTTGGAGTTTGCTAAGCGGTACTGGGGCTTCAACTGGGACCGTGTTCTTTGGTGAGATGAGACCAAGATAGAGCTTTTTGGCAACAAACACTCTAAGTGGAACACAAAAGATGAGTATGCAGAAAAGCACCTCATGCCCACTGTGAAGTATGGAGGAGGATCGGTGATGCTGTGGGGCTGTTTCTCTTCCAGAGGCCCTGGGAACCTTGTTAGGGTGCATGGCATCATGAATGCTTTGAAATACCAGGACATAAAGCAAAATCTGGTGGCCTCTGCCCGAAAGCTGAAGATGGGTTGTCACTGGGTATTTCAGCAAGATAATGACCCAAAACATGTGGCCAAATCTACACAGAAATGGTTCACCACACACAGAATCAAGCTCCTCTCATGGCCATCTCAGTCCCCAGACCTCAACCCCATTGAAAACCTGAGAGTGCAGAGGAGAGGAGTCAGGTCACTGGATGATTTAGAGACATTGTGCAAAGAGGAATGATCGAAGATCCCTCTTTCTCTGTTCTCTAACCTTTGAAACTTTATAGGAGAAGATTAGGTGCTGCTTTGTTGGCAAAAGGGGGTTGTACAAAGTATTAAACATCAGGGGTGCTAATAATTGTGGCACCCATGGTTTGATGTAAAATAATTATTTCTTAATGTGGGATTTTTATTTTTCACCGAAAAATGCACTTGAATTAAAGGTTGGAATTTCCTCTTTTTTCCATTATGGTCTTATGTTATTTAAAACAAAACAAAACACTGGCTGATTATTTTAGAAGCTAAACAACACATTTTAACCATCGGTGCCAATAATTATGAAGGGCACTGTATAAATAGCCACCTAAATCCTCTTGTAAATCAGATCAGTTTGGCTTCATTAGGTGCCTAGTGGTAATCCTGTCAAGTAGGCCCATGTTAGCTAACTGGCTAGCAATGAAGTCTTTCAAATGTATGAACTCTCAGGTTAGCCCATGTTTGCTAAGTGTCTTGAATTAGCAGTCATGATTGTTTACAAATGTGAATATACAATTACATTTAACATATAATCTGGCCATTGTTTAATCATCTAATGATGGCTCATGGTAGCTAGCTATCTTTAAACAGAATTTTAACATTTAGAGCATGGATATAATTCCAGTCAGAATTTCTCTCAGGTTAGCACAAGCTAGCTGGCTTGTGTTAGCTGAAAAAAAGAAGCAATTAGTATATTTGTGAATGTATTCAAAATCTTTGTCAAATAGCTTTGACTAACCTGCTTGTGTTAAATCCTGTCAAATGGACTCATTGGAATCATAGCTACTATAGTTAGCTTTTATTGAATACCTTTAGCATGTACAGTATACAGTAAATGCGATCTAGAGACCTGGACGTCTAATGTTATGAAGCAAGGTTACAAATTTTGGGGGAAAAATCATGTTAGTACTGTATATCAAAAGCAACCAATTGTGTTATATGTGAAGGGCTGTTCTAATACTGAGAAAAATAAGTGTACTAAATGTAGAACAAAATTTCAAGTATATGAAGTAAGTATTAACATGTTGGTGGTATGGTGGCTTACGTAGTGGTTTCAGGTTAATTCCCGCCTCTGGGTCTGTATGCATGGAGTTTGTATGTTCTGCTTGTGCTTGGGGGTTTCCTCCCACAGTCCCAAGACAGGCAGATTAAGCTAATTGGTGTTACCAAATTGCCCATAGTGTGTGAATGTGTGTGTAAATGTTCCAATCTTCCACAGTTGTAAAAATGGGAATAAATATAATGGTAATCAGCTGAATTACAGGTTCCTGGTTAGATGGATGGAGAAACATATTTAACTCTGCAATCACTTTTTACATCACCTAAGACGATGCTTAATTTGTTGTTTAGAAGCTAAAACCCTTTTGCTCTCATGCAGCAGCACATCACACACAGATGCATATTTGAGACAGCAGCTCTGCTCCTGAGTGTCGATTATCAAGCTGCAGATCGTGAACTAGAAGGAGGAGGAGAATGAGCGACAACTCACTGATGGAAGAATAGAGAGCACGAACCTCGTATCTGTCACTGAGCTGACAGTATTACAGTTAATGATGCTCATTCGAAACGCCAGAGCACGTCTCAGGCCTCTCTCACACACACACAAAGACATGCACCTGATGGGCCTCTTCCTCATTTGCCCATTGCCACTTACCCAATTGGCAATCATTTTTACAGTCTAGGTGTCAATCAGGGGATATCCAGAGCGGATGTATGTGCCAAGTGGGTGCAATGTCTTAGCCTGGTTAATAGCCTACTGGAGATGATGTGGTCATTTCGAGGCATGTTAACAGTTCCTATTTGGGTTTAGAGTGTCTTGGTATTAAAAGGGTTGAGCTTAGGCTTTGAAAAAAAAAAAAAAAAAAAACTGTAATTATAAGAGATATCTAAGGTACTGAACAGAAAGTGTATATTGTACAGGGCTAGGTTGTTTTTTATGTCATACAGTGTAAAAATATGACAAACATTTTCCACCAAAATTAATTAATAAATGAAGCAAATAGCAAAATATTGCATCAAAGACACCAAGGCATGTGTGTGTGTGTGTGTGTCAGAAAAATGTACAGGGCACGAGTGGTATGAAACCTCAGGAAAGAGTTACAGTATGTAAAGTCCACAAGATTTCAACGGTTCAGCATGAACTCATTAAACAGGTATTGTGATTTAGTATCCAAAGAACTGATGAGGATTTCTAAGAGGACAATACTGTATATTACCCATTTGACTGTGCATGATCTTAAAAATTAAAGTTTACAGTTTCTCCAGAAAATGTTTTAATGGAACTGCTATGATACAGACAATCTGATGTAGAGTTTCAGGCAAAACGGATAAAGATTCCACAGTTGTGAAAATATTGGGCTTTTAGTTATTTTTTGGAGTTTGTCTTTTTCTGGGGAAGAGCAAGCATCCTTAATCCCTAGTAGAATAAATTACCCAAGAATTTAGAACACAAAATTAATTAAAATGCTGTGCAGAAAATTATTTACCTTCTTCTTCTTCTTCAAAAAAGATTAATGTCTAATCATTCTTTCCCAGAAAAAAGACTGGTATAAAGAAATCACTAAAAGCCCAATATTCATAATGACTATATATTAACTAATGGAGGTTCAAAGAAATTACTATTCAAAAAAAAAAAAAAAATCATTTAAAGCCCAATGTTCACTAAGAGTATTTACTATATATGTTTATATGTAATCATTGTGAATATTGGGTTTGAGTGATTTCTCTGAAAATCCATTAGCTACATTCAAAAAATGTTCTTTCAAGTACTGTGAGCTTTCCCTGTAATGAGATTTCCTTTCAAACACAGTTCCAAGCAAAACCTTCCTAATCAATAAAGCTTTAAGGAACACTCATGTACAGTACTGTATTCATTACAGAACTCCATTTACAGTAGCATCCCAAAGAATTCTTAAGTTTGTTCCTCCGGAAGAACTCTTAATGATTCAATGTAGAAGATTTTACCTTTCAAGACATGTTCCAAATAGGGCTCTATTGGAAGTGCACAGAAAAACCCAACTGAAAATATCCTTTGATCTACATTCCTATACTCTTATATTGCTCATAAATAATTAGACAATAAGTTTGTATTTAGGGAACCAAAAAGTTATTTGGCTTGACCATCAGAGGAAACACAGATTGCATGTAGTGTTAGTGTAACAATCTATAAATTATCACCCAAAAGCGTTTTCTGATCCCTAAAAGGTTCCAAGTAGAGGATTTCCCTTTAAGAGTGGATTTCAGGTAAAACACTTTTAAGCTAAGAATCCTTACCTATCCACAAAATAGTGATAGAAAGTTTGGATCATTTCAGTGACTCGGTTCTTTGAATCTCGTTCATCAAAATGAACAAATGTTTTTTTTTTTTTTTGAGTCATTTAGTTCATTTCGTTCTTTTGATCAGAAATAAATGTTACATTTTCAATAAACAGGCCCCCAACGCATAGTGTAACCTATAGCTGCAGTAATGAAAATATTACAATGCAGCTAAGGACATATTATGATAAACAGAATGAGCAGCTCACCTCTCATAACTATTAGTCTAAATCGACTCTAATTAGTCTAAATAGACTCTATGGAGTGCATTACACAGGAAACAGAATGGAATGGTTCTTCTCATAAGTCTTTTCGTCCGAGTCGTTCTTTTGAATCTATTGTACTGCATAGAGTCTATGGGAGTCATGTGACAAAAGAACGAATGATTAGAACTAGTAGACTAAAGGGTTTCTACTCATTTATTTCCTGTACTTAACCTACAAAGTTTTTGCAAGGCTTTGCGCATGCGGCCAGTAGAAAATGATGATCGAATCACTCTCTGAGACTACTCGTACTTCTGAGTCATGTTAAAGACTCATTCAAAAAGAACTCATTCATGAACAACCGATCACTACCACAGAACTTTTGAAACAACCTTAGGCCAGATTCAGAAGACAAAAATTGTTCTAGATGGTATGAACCTTTTCTGAATCTTTTCTTGTCTATAATCATAGAACTTTTGGGGCACATTTGGTTTTCACCTGCTTTGTTTTGAAACACACTAGAAGCTAATGTTTAGCCTACCATTTTAGCAAATTAGTTAGCCTTGGCCAGGACGCACAGCAGCTGAGAGCACTTACCATGACAGAGATGTGAAGCAGGTGCACATGTTCGTGCAGGCCCTGTGATGGCTCTCGAGCGGTGGGCTGCGTGGCCTGAAACAGCTGCTCCGAACTGCTCATAGACACATGGAAAAAGAGCGTCCCGTTCTCCAGCCACTGCTGCTTCCAGTGCACCTGGGAGATATCGGCACCTGTCCCCGACATTTCTGTATGGGCAGACATAGCAAAAAAGCAAGTGTAAGCTCCACGAGGCGTTGCTGTTAATGATCTGAAATTTATTTGATTTCAATAATGTTGCGACTGATTAATAAGTGTGGTGGTTTTCTCGCAGCGGCGAACAGATTAGCAGCGGAAAGCTTGTCACTCATCATTTCGAATGCTGAAAACACAGATGTGTCCTCAAATCTAAGCAATAAATTTAAATTCTTCTTTCAAGTCAGGCGCTTTAGCGCATGTTTATTATGCAGTTTGCAAACCTTTCGAGACATACAGTACATACTGTACGCAAGTGATATGATTCATGTGTCCGTGCTGAGGGGAGGAACTTGAGACATTCTTAACTTTGGTTGCCAGATTATCAATAGTCAATCAAAAATCTATTAGCCGGTGAATGCGTTTTGCAAAAACAGGAGTCCTCTTAATATTGCATTAACTCCAAGGTGACACTGTTAAACGAGCTTTGAAATTGCACTGGCACCAAATACTGTAAATGAAATGGCAGACATATATTTAATCCTGTTCAATCTGATTTAATTTCTATAGAGTTTTTAAGGACAGATTTTGGTCCAAAGCGGATTAAGAGGAATCTGTGTTTAGATTTAGATGTGTACTAAGTGGAAAAGCTGAGGAATGACTCTCTAGGATGATGCAGGAACCAGAAGAAACTCATCACCTTCTGGGAGATACCAGATTGTGGGATTATTAAATACATGTTATGGACACTCTTGGAAGAGATCCCCTGTTGTTGGGTTTTGTAAATGAATGACTAAGGGATCTGCAGGACGAGCCAAGGAGCTGTTAAGAGCACAGTGTTTTGTTGGCAATGTTTTGTTTGCCAGCTTTCTTGTTGTGCTTGAAGTCCATGTTTTAAGAACCAGCAAATACTTCCAAAGACTAATAACAATAATAACTAATAATATGCCTGTGTTTTATTCAGAGCTTTTGTCATAATAATAACTTTTCCTAACCTTTTTAAAACAAAAATGTGCTTAAGATTTACAGTTTAATAAAATTGTACCCTATCAGCATAAAAATGCCACCATGTGCGACAAGGTGCCACTCAGACCCAGCATGGTGTTTCCTTTTGTTTTTCAACTTTCTTGCCACTTTCTTGCGCCCAGTGGCCTCCATCAATCATATACTGGTGAGCACACCGATCAATTATAGGGTTAAGAGCACCACCAGGGAATTTGAATAAGAATGGTTATCAAGTATATACCATTAAACTAGTGCCAGGCTCACAGGCTCACCTAATCCCATAAGGACCAAAATCATCCCATCTGGTCTAATCCTACAAAAAAAAAAACAATACAGTTGGTGATAAAAGTCAATGCTGGCCACCAGAACACCTAGTGCACCACAGCTTACCATACACAGGGGCCAGCATGCAAATGACTCAATGGCCACCAACTTGGCCTCCCAACTCCCCAGGGCTCAGTCCATGACATGCACCAGACAAACAAGCCCAATACACATAGGTCCCACCCTACAACCCCCAATGGATCTGCTGCCAACGGCACCACAGCCATACCCAGAGGGGCCAAAGTTGCCACACAAGAAAAACCCAAAACCCCCAAAAAAGTGGTTTTAATATCATGGATGGTTGGTGTATATATTGGTAGTATATCAGTTTGTTCTTGTCTACAATATTTCTCAAAATATAAACAACCTGGATACAAACCACTAGAAGAAGCCACCGCTACCTTGTCCAGGAAGTTAGTATGTTTTGGTTCTGCCTTATCTTGGTCTTTGTTTTTGGTGCTTGGCAAGCATCAAACTGCTACCACTCTGGTACACTGCAGAAACTTAAAACCCAATACATGTGTGTGTGTGTGTGTGTGTGTGTGTGTGTGTGTGTGTGTGTGTGTGTATGTATCACCAGATCCCTGTATCAGTGGGATCTAGTCTCAAATAGATGCCCTTTCAGTGAAATCTTCATACCAAATGATCTTAAGATGAAAAATAGTTTTCATGATTGAAGTTTTAGGTATGAATTTTCAATATTCAAATACTCTAAGATCATTCACCGTGAGATTCGCAAATCTTCAGTGTACCATGTGGATGCATGCACACCACCAGAAACCTCACAGAAGTGCAGCATCAGGATGGATCACAAATGAACTGAAAGCACATTACTTGCTTGCTCACCACAAATCGAGTTAAAGTGGAGTTTCAACAATAAAGCTCAAACTGTGTAAACAGACTTAATTACATCAGTGGCTTCTTTATTGTCAAAGAGTCCATCGCCAGCAAGCGGCAAACAATGACATAAATCAGTCAAATCAATACAAAGAAGCAATGCACATAGCCAACGTTTCCATGACCCATCAAATGTGGTTCATTATCATTATCCATGCACAAAAGATGCCAAGTTCAGTAAGCTCAACAAATCACTCCATAAAACCTATTAGTGCATTGCTGAGAACTCCGTCTTCGGCAGTGCTAGTTTCACATCAGGAATCGGCAAAAAGGTTGTGCAAGTAAATCTGCGTTAAGAGGGCTTGAGGGAGAAGGACCTTGAAGGCTGGGAACAAAGTGCACATGATCAGACTCGCAGGGAGCGCAGATAAAAGGGTGGGAAGATGGTTATCGAGGACACAGCACTGTTCTCTGATCGAACCAACCATCCAGCTGAGTTACCATGACCTTTGGGAAATGTGGCTGTGATAGTTTCAGAGATAGGGGAGTGAAAGTGAGCTGCTTAAGAGGGCAAAAAAATAGAAGTGATTTTGTATCAGTAGAAACCCAAGAATCCTCCATGGTGCTAGATAGACCCCTTATTTTTCTAAAAGAAAATGAACTAACTATACTGAAGCAAGATGTCTTTTAAGTACTTTGGTTACTCAATTATTTTGGTTTTGCATCTTGGGGAAAGCTTTAATATTTCTCTTTAAAATCCTGCAACATTTTTTTTTTCCTTCTTTAAAAGTTTCCCCTGGATATTTTAATAAAGTCGTCCCTAGTTCTAGGATTCTAAATAGAACGCCAGTAAGACTGGACTATCACATAATACGACTCTCATAGGTAAAAAGTCTATCGGGAAATCTTGATTAATTGGTTTGTCTCCTTTATAGGTCCTTTAAAGTTTCTTTTTAGAATCGTATAACAAATGGCTTCCTTTCCGGAAAATGTACCAGTTAGAAAGCCAGAACTTTTAAACATCGGAGAGGAATTTCTGAAGTTATAAAGAATATAAAGTCCTAAACAAAAGACACTACCAGATGCTCTTGAAAGGGCCTTCAGAGAGGCAAGGGTTCTACATGGAACACCATCATTGGGGAAAACATAAAATAAAGGATTCCACATAGAGCTGTTTTACTATCTAATGATTAGTCTAATATTTGCTACAGAGTAACAAATTAGGTTGATTAATAAATTCTTAAGATTAATGAGCTTTCCAATCATTCTTCAAGAGTTTGTTAGAGACTTAAGGCTTGTGCTTAAACCCATATAAAATTCTACAAAGAACTTTAATGGTTAGAATAAAGGGAATACTCAACCTAAGACTTTGGGTACTAGATATAAGATTTCATCTAAATACTTACAATACTGAATCTAAGGTTATTAAAGGGGAAATAGACATTTTGTACAGTCACATGGATCTCTATTCTGTCTACATGCACCCCACACCATTTTTCCCCTTTAATCTAATTTACTGTACATTTTTGAAGAGATTTCTTGATTCTAGACTTTAACAATTACTGTATACTCCTCCCAGGTGTTTTCTTCACCGAGGAAATAATTGGGATCACCTTCTCATTAGATGTCATCTGTGGTTTTCCCGGCCTTTTGGAGTCACTGAGCACACCAATGAATTCCTTCTGTTAAAGAACGTAAATTGTTTACCAAACCACTCCTAAAGTTTATTGAGAGTTCCTATGTAGCTACAGTTACTAACTGTAGTTTCAGCACTTGGAATCAACTCAAGCTCTTTAATCTCCTTCATTTGTCAAGAGGAAATTAAGAAACAGGGCATCAAGTTGTTTCTTAGTCTTGTCCAATTACTTTTAAGTGTTTAAAAAAAAGACCGTCAAAGTTAACACATTTTTATTATTCACAGGGAAAAAATAAATAAAAATATTTATAGACCTGACTGTATATTTTCTATTTATTATTATGTAAAATCTTGCCACATATACTCCAATATGAATTCAATATTCATAATGCACTTTAAAGCATCTTCTAACAAACATAATTCCCAACTTATGCCTTCTAAATGCTTCTACATACACATTTTAATCAGTGTTTATGAAAATGCATTATTCTTTATAGTTGTTATTGTTATGCTCTAAAAACTGTTAACATTGTGCATTCTACGCAGTGCTCCTGACACATAATGTAACCAAACCACATTTCTGCTTACTGGACTTATTACACATTATTTGAACGATTCATAAATGCACTTATAGCCTATTTACAGTGTGCTATGGTTCTCTTCATAATTAATCTACATAATTATAATGATCTGGTAAGCAGGGGGCAGAGCTTTTTCTTACAAAGCCCCAAAGTTATGGAATAGTCTTCCTATGAATGTTCGGGACTCAGACACAGTCTCAGTGTTTAAGTCTAGGGTAAAAAATTATTTTTTTAGCCAAGCATTTTTGTAAATAGATTAACCTTAGGTAAAGGAGCAGATCTGGGGGACTCATGGACGTAGAGTATTCTGGTGAACTGGTATGTTTAGATGCTGTCTTCCCCACTCTCATTAATCACTCAGGTTTGTTGACGGTGAGGTGATCGGTTGCTTTACATCTCAGTTCCCCCCTTCTGGCTCTCCCTTTTAGTTATGCTTTTATAGTTAGTCCTGCCGGAGTCCCTGCTTGCACTTTGCACTAATATACATTCACCTTATACATGTTGACTGTGACCATACCTAACTGCCATCTCTCCTTATTTTCTGTTCTCTCCTTCTCTTCTGCTCTCTTCTCTTCTCTCTCTTCTGCTCTCTCCTCTCTCTCTCTCCCTCTCTTCTTTCCCTCTCTCTGTCTCTCTGTCGAGCTATACATGTTCGCTCCTGAGTTGCCAGTGATCCAGACCCCTCTGCCCTCTGGAGCCGTCTAACCCGTCCTGGAGTCCTGCTTCTGGTTGGAGATCTCGTCGCATGGATGCCCCGTGTGGTCTGCCTGGATTCGTATGGTGGCTGGGGATGGTTTCCATTAAGACTGTCCTATCATCGATTGATGCTCTGGGGACCTGTGACTTCAGTTGTCTACCTGAGCCTCAGGATCAAACTGGACTCCTTTTAATTTTAATTTTAACACATCTCCTGTTACACTGAACTTCCAGTACACATTATGCTGATCAGTCTCTGCTATCCGTTATCACCCAGATGAGGATGGGTTCCCTGTTGAGTCTGGTTCCTCTCAAGGTTTCATCCTATTACCATCTCAGGGAGTTTTTCCTTGCCACCGTCGCCCTCATTTTGCTCATTTTGATTCATACACATTGCATACAAACTTACTTCTTTTTATTTTGTAAAGCTGCTTTGCGACAATGTCAATTGTTAAAAGCGCTATATAAATAAAATTGACTTGACTTGACTTGACTAAACGCTATAACACAGATTCTCGTGGACTAGCTCATAATTTGTTTGTCCAATCATGAATCGATAGATTTGATGGATTAATGGGAGGGACCAGTAAACTTACATTTTGATTGGTTGCTTTTTTAACTATGCAAGATTTTCCCCAAGATTGTAGAAAAACTCCATTATATTAGTAGGCAATGGTGAGTATAAGCTTTCGCAAAACTCCGCTCCTCATACACTATGCAGATGCAGTTTCTTTCTTTCCTTTACTGTAAAGGTTTTTTATTTTGTGTGTGTGTGTGTGTGAATCCAGTAAGACATACCAGCTCTGATTTTTCTCATGCTTATTTTCTTTAGGCTAAACGTAATTAAATCTTTGGTGGGTGTTTAGATGATAGACTTAAATAAAGCTTGTAAATTAGCTAATTGAAACTTATGAGCAATCTCATTGCAGTTATGTTTTAACCCAGCCCTGGTTTATGTGATTTATTCTGATGAATTTAACTTTGTGCCAGAGCTGAGATTCATCCTAATTTTATCTGAAACGCCTTCGTAGTTTTGGCTTGCTGCCTGGAAACTACATTCTAAAATAAATTGGAGTGAATACTTTCATTGTGTGGAAGCCTACAGGACAGTGTGGCTCAGTACTCATGCATACATCCCATTATGTCCTTGAAAATGTTAGCACCGGATTTACAGGAGGACATATTTAAATATACTGCAATTTTTACAGGACATTCTATTCTTACTTTCAGACAGTAGAAGTTTTATCTATTTAGCTCTACATCACGGTGCTGCTGAATTCTTCAAGCTGATTAGTTACAGTAGGTAAATTTTCATATATCCACAGCTCTGACCGATCAGATCTTAATGTGAGTGATAAATATCATTATGGGGCCGCATGGTGGTGTAGTGGTTAGCACTGCTCTCTCTCAGCTCCAGGGTTCGATTCCTGACTCGGGTCCTGGGTTTCCTCCAGGTTGAAAGACATGCAGATTAGACTAATCGACTTTTCCAAATTTCCTGTAATGTGTCTTTGTAACTATTAAAAGAATAAAAGCATTATGTGCCGCTTGTTAAAAAAAATATATTGTAATAACAGACAAATTGCAATGGTCTAGATATACAAACACTTCAGAATCTAACGTTAAAAAAAACGAATCATAATGAT
This sequence comes from Clarias batrachus, assembly GCA_003987875.1. NCBI lineage: Eukaryota > Metazoa > Chordata > Actinopteri > Siluriformes > Clariidae > Clarias > Clarias batrachus. The sequence goes on along the minus strand of QMIH01001159.1, from coordinate 145,400 downwards.
TGGTAGGAACTTAAGGAACTACAGTTTCTATTGTATAGAGTATTTACAGTGTTGAAGCAGTTTTTTTACCAAATGTAACTACAGTATATGTATTCTAGTGTACAGTCGTGGACAAAAGTTTTGAGAATTATATAAATATTGGAAATTGGAAAGGTTGCTGCTTAAGTTTTTATAATAGCAATTTGCATATACTCCAGAATGTTATGAAGAGTGATCAGACGAATTGCATAGTCCTTCTTTGCCATGAAAATTAACTTAATCCTGAAAAAAAA
>QMIH01001159.1:101877-112445 GCA_003987875.1 Clarias batrachus | reverse complement strand
ATAAAAAATGTGATCACATACTGAGTCAAAAAATAATATGAAGCAAAATTAATCAGGTGTAAAGTTGATACGCAAAGATAAATGGAATCGGAAAATTAATAAATTGTTAATAAAAACATATTGTATAAAATAAATTGTACAAACAACACATAAAAATTTATTATGAAAGAATCACATGTGAAAAATAAGCGAACTGTGTGGAAGAATTCCATCTGAAAACGAATGAAACCTGGGGAGTAATCATGTGGAAAATAAATAAATAAATGTGGGGAAATAGCTTATAAGAATTAAATGAATGGTGGTAAGATCAGATGTGGAAATAAATTAACTGTGAGGATGAATCACAAAGTATTACATAAAAAAAAATAATACTGTGAGAAAATGCAGTACTGTGTGAAAAATGAGTCATGTGGGAGAATCACATGTGAAAAAAGAATGAATCCTTTAGAAAAATCACATGTGAAAATTACATTTAATGATTGTATAATCACGTAAAAACATTGTGTAAAAATGAATCATCAGAAAGAATTACATATGAGAATGAATGAAGTGTTGAAGAATCACATGTGAAAATGTCTGAAACAAGCAAGTAACCCAATACACCACTTACTGTATGAAATGTGCACCAAGAACAAAGAACATGAAATGTCAACATGAATCATCTAAATAATTGTTTTTTTGTGACAAAAAAAAAATATTTTCCTAAAATGCCTGACTAATCTTTTACTGTAAATTCACATGATTCTCTCAAAAATCTACTTGCTTTAAACAGTTTTTACCCAACAGCTTCTGCGTGTGTGTGTGTGTTTTTTTTTTCCCTCTGTCCCCAAAATTCCCACGCCATCCCCAGGAGCTCTCCCTATTTAGCTTTCCACATGTCTGTGCTTGTTGGTGGAGGCTCCGACTTGAAATATCTGAATAATTACAGACTGTATGCATGAATAATTACTGACATTACGCATGTTGTTTTCATTCAACATTCCAAAACAGTCCTAAATAGAAATCCCCGTGAAGAATGTTCTTCGCAGTCAGAAACGGAGATCGTTAATTATGTATAGCGAAACAGATGTTTTTTTTTTTCACTCCAGCAGCGACGGGAGATATCGGACGTGATATCTCTTGCTGTAGAACATGATTACGGAAAAGGAGCAATTATTACAAAAAGATATTTGTGTTTCTGTGTAAATAACAGTCTAAACACTTTAAAACACCCTCGGGAACACTTACGGAAAACTGTCACATCATCGAAAACTTATAATAAACATATTTAAAATGTGTTATGATTTAATGAAGAAAAAATATTAAAAAATAATGTTGATATGGTGAAGTTGATGGAAGGAGTCTCCAGTATCAGTGGTTTGTAAGAGGCATACTAGAATTTTTGGTATATTGGAAACATACTGTGAGCTGTTGTTGATGTTCTAGAAAGAAATAACAGACAAACCATGTTTAATAGTTACATCATTCTAGCAGTGATTAAACATGGTTTGTAAAAAAAATAAATCTGTAAAAAAAAATACAGCGCAATGTGCTTGCATTCAGTTTGCTTTTATGAAAACCTTCATTCCAACCTTCATTAGCCTTGACCTTAACCTGAGAAAAACCCCTTTTATACAAGGTCTTAGCCTTTATACAGCACAACATGACAAATTGTTGCCAGTTTAAAAGACCACATTCATTTCATAAGTTTATTCCAGACAGCATTATTAAAGTCTTTAGCTTCAGGGGTTATTAATGCGGGCAGACCCGAGGACAAAGTTCATCTCCAGCTCGTACAATTAAAAATATGTTACTCAGTAAATACGGTTAAAGGAAAAGAAACACTGTGATGGCGTCCGGAAAGAAAGTCGTTTGGACTGGTTCTATTATTTATTTATTTATTTTAAGGGAAAGAAAAATTTAAGCGCTTAGGACATTGAGAATAACCTAGAAAGAACAAATTTAAAAAAAGAAAAAAAATAGAGTAATTAATAGAGTAAAAAAATCAGAGGTAAGAACAAGATGGACAAATGGATTCAGGGGGGAAAAAATCCAAAAATGTTCAAAAAACGAAGGCTACATCTTTCATTACTCACTATAAACTGTTTTTTTCATGGAATGTAACCTTCTCTATATAACTACTGTATGTAGTACCTGGATTTGCAAAGGCTTAAGGGGAATAAGTAATGAATAAAACTCTCAGTCTGATGATATAAGCTGGTGTGATGAAGTGAATTTAAAGTTTCTGAAGCAAATTTGATTATTTTCCTTCTGAAACGCTTTATTCCTCACTCACTGCTTCTGTGAAACGCTTCTACTGTTTAGGACTGCGTGAGGCCTGAAGCTTTTCCCAGGGGACTCGTGGACGGGGTGCCTCTCCATCACAGGGCTCAAAGTACACACTCACATACTGTACACACTAATTGGAAACACAGCTTAGCCTAATCTGCATGTTTTTTGGGGGCAGTGTTGGCTCAGAGGGCTACGGTACTCAGTTACTGATCGGAAGATCGGTAGTTCGAGTCCCGGCTCAACCAGGTTGCCATTGTTGAACCCTTGAGCGAGGCCCTTAACCCTGTCTGCTCCAGGCGCGCTGTATCATGGCTGAGCCTGCGCTCTGACTCCAGTTACACTGGGTATTTCGAAGAAAGAATTTCACTGTGCAGTAATGTGCATGTGTTTAACTTGAACTAGAATATGTCGAAGAAATCCACCAAGGACAAAGAGAACATGCAAACTCCTTACACACGAACCTGAGGCAGCAGCCGAACCCTTAACCCTGGAGGTGCGAGGCCAAGTCATACTGTGAGTCTTAAAACCTACTGCATTACATCTTTAAGCAGTGGTTCCGTTACTCAGTTAAAAACACAACTTCACATTGGAGAACCCTTCCACAAATTTTCAACTGATTGATTTTTACACAAAAAGAAGTCATAATTCCAACAATTAAACAAATTTAGCTTTAAGTGATTTGTGTATTTCACTATAGAAATGTTAACATTTTAAACAAGTTACTTTTACTAATAATTACCCGACCGACCAGAATCAAGCATTTAGCATTACTAGATTTAATCCTGTAGCGTGCAGGATTACAGTTTAATCCCAACACGACTGAGTGAACACACTATTCCAGACACACTATTTAGGATCGGTGTGATACATCTACTGTAGGAAATCATACATTTTTAACGCCAGGACCTCGGTTAAAATTTAAAGACGTCTGATTCTTTATTAACAAACAAACAGATGGATGGAAAAACTCCACATTTAAAAATTTCATATTGATAAATTCTTAAACGTAAACAAAAGGTAATTAATGTATGATGTTTTGAAATTGAGAGCTTCTTCCTGCGCGGTGTTGATCATGAGCCAGGTTAGGTGAAGCTCCAGGCTATGGAACGTCGCTGTGCAAATTTATTAACACCCCAGGTGGTGAGTTTCAAAGCATTTCCCTTGCAGTCAAACAGGCTACAAAATGATGCTTTTGCACTCAACGCGCTGCTCTTTTAAATGTGACTATTCATAATATCCTTCTGCGGCACCCCGACCGGCGCGGTGCGGGGCGGCGCGCCACGCCACGGTGCTTCATTTTCCCAGAAAACGTGAGGTTTCAAAACGTGCCCGGCTACCTGGCAACTGCAAGCAACATGCTCGGCGAATAGAGGCGACCTACAGAGATCATAACAATCCTTCAGCTTCAGAGCGCCGGCTGCGGGGCGGCACCGTATGATTTATGGATCCTTTATATTCGCCGTGTGCAAAGTGCTATGGATTTTCTCATCTTGGGAAATGGCTCTGGTATTACAATCAGATTGCTTTTAATAATTCCGACATAAGAAATTTGCACTCCAGCTAGAAATCAAAGTACTGCACTGCACTGCGCGCTATCAGCAAAATCTTTCCCTTCCAGGTCACCACTGATGTCCGTCACAACAGAGCACTAATAAATATTTTTTTGAGGCGGTGGAAAAATAATACAGCAGCGCCTGGCTTGATGTCGTAAAGCAGACATGTGGTTATAAAATCCTTCAAAGCTTGAAATGATACAATGCTTGAAAGATCAATAGGCTTTCTTTTTTTAAAGCCTGTCAAAAGAAATTCGGAACTATAAGTTATAGCAGTTCAAGTAAACTTGATTTTAACGTAGTGAGCGTGGAAATCAGACAATGATAAAGGTCGTTCAAGTCAAACCAGGACTTGTGCTGAAATTCCTAGTGAATAAAGGCTTGCAGAAGACTGCAAGACATCTTGGCTGCAAATCTTGGTGAAAATCTTTTAAAGAAGTCTGACCGTCCATGAATGATGATCTTGGCCGAGGTGGCTCGGAGCCCAGTGCAGTCGCTTCTGTGATCATTCAGCGAGTGAAACACCTGATGCTTGAAAATCGATGGATAACTTGATGCCAACTTTCAGAGGAGACGCGTCTGTATGTAAGAACTGTACACACAATAATTCGCCAACACCACTGGCATGGTGCAGGAACTCGGCTGGGAGTTATTGCCACATCTCTGTACAGTACTAACCTAGCTCCGAGCTACTGTCACATGTTTGGCTCATTAGAGGAGTTCCTGGGAGGCCGGCGTTTCAGACTGTCTGATCATGGTGGAGAAAACTTTCTACCTCGACGAAGCACTAGTGAAACATTGGAATATATAGAGAAATAAAGGGAGTTTTTACTCTCAAAACTATGTTCTGTTATTCTGCACAATCAGAGTACCTCATTCACACTGAGGACTTCTTTTAATTTTTTTTTCCCATCGGTTTATCAGAACACATGACTGTTCTCTGGTTCGCTTTAGCAGCTTGCATGTTTCAAGACCCAAAACACACATCATGTGTGATCATTTTCCCGAATCGAGTCAGTTCAGAGTCAATTCTCGTTCTCAGTAGAGTTCATTTTCAAGCAGATTGACATCTCCTCACTCTCAGAACGACAGCATGATTCTTTGTGTTCTCACCAAAAGAACCACAGCGGGAAGGAGAACGCACCAGGGTTCAGTTAAAACAAACTAAACTAAACTAAACGCTAAGGTATGCGCAAGAAAGCAGGCTTATAATCATGCATTCAACTCCCATGTGGATAGAAATGGATACGAACCTGCTCATGGCACAAAGTTATATCGAGGGTTTAAACAGAGGATATCAGAGCAAGAAATATCAGGCTTTGATGTGTGCAGTTATTCTCAAGTGATTCTGAATATGTCTATATGTTTTTAGTTTTTTTTTTTTTCATACAGATCCAAGCCACTTTCTCTTGCATCACTCAACCCATCTCGGTTCTCCGTCTGGATATGACACAGTCGTTGCATCATTACAGGCACGCAGAAAACCTTTCTGTTTTCCGTTTCTGTGGAAAAAAAAAATGTGTTTGGGATCTCTTGACAGTTGAAGCTCTGTCAAAATCCTGCATTCTGATTGGTCACTTTACCTCTAAAGTTACTGTTAACTCCCTTGTGTTAAGAACTTCAAGGGGGTGAATGGGGCAAAAAAAAGAGGATGCTGAGGTAATTGTTCATCGCTGCTCTAATGGAAGTTATAAATTGAATCCAGAACATGAAAGGCAACCTGTTGCTTAATCATAATTAAATAAGAAATTCAAGAAAAATAAATAAATAAAATGTTGAGAACATTCCAGTCACTCCACATCATCGTGCCACCACCCTGCTGGTTAATATTCTACAACAGCACACCCATGAGTGTTTTATAATCAGATCGTAGACTTAAATTCATGATTTTTTTTTTTCTGTCTATGTTTCCTTGCCTTCACCTGCTTCTCCACCAGGAGCTAATTAAAAGCAGCACGGAGGCTGCAGCCAGTCAGCGAGTCTCCCGCTTCCACCGAGCCCGGGATTAGAGCAAACAAGAGACACAGCGGGCCCGCAGGGGATTAACACATGGGGCCGGGGATCCCTGAGGCACGGCACACACTCAGCCTACGCAGCTCATAGCACCTGAGCTGCAGGGCGTCTCTGCTCCACATAGAAAGCTGCTGTAATCCGTCTCTATGAGGTCTCCACACTGAGCACCCTGGATGGGTCAGAGACGAGATGGAGCTCTGATGTGTGGTGGATTACAGCAGAATTTGGAGGTGCAAAATAACTAATAAAAAAGTGAAGACGCATCAGTTTCTCTGAGGGGTTTGGAAACTTTGATCTAGAAAATTCAATAAAGCTTATAGACATCTGAAACGTTCTAGTCGTTGTTGTAAGGACATGACGGAATACGCAAAACAGTTTAGTGAATAACAACAGTTGAATAAAGTGTTGTTCGCAACTGGATCCATGAGACGCTGATGGTAATTTAATATATTCCAGGGTGGAGTTCCAATCCATCATAGATCACACACACACTACAGGGAATTTGGAAACACCAACTAACCTAATCTGCATGTCTTCAGACTGTGGGAGGAAACAGGAGTACCCACCAATATGGGGAGAACATGAAAGTCCACATGGGATTTGAACCCTTGATCTTAGGGGTGTGAAACTAAAGTGCTAACCACTACACAACCAGGCCACTTGCAAATTCACAAATTTGAGCGAAATTGCCCAACCCTGAAGTCACTCTAAACAAAGAGCCCAAGGCCACCCACCCAGCGCCCAAACTACCCAGATCCCAATCCAATCGAGCACCCATGGGATGCATCGGACAAAAAAAATCCAGTCCACAGAGGCCCCACCCCACAACCTACAATACCCAACGGATCCACTGCCAAACAGTGCCAGGCACCACGGCACACATCCCGGAGGTCTGGAAGAGTCATGTCCCAAATGCAGGCATAAGGGGAACGGACACAACACTGAGCATAATGATACAGCAGCCCTGGAGCAGATAAAAAAATGGCTGCCAGGCATTGTTGGGGCTTGAACCTGCAACCTCCTGATCAGTAATCCACAGTCCGGTAAATCAGGTGCCATGTAAGTAGATTACCATAGGTCTTGGTGATTTTAGTTACAGTTAGCCATACTGTATGGCTAGTTCCAGTTAAAGAGAAATGTAAAAAGTTAAATTTGTATTAAATACACCATAACTTTGCAAGATACTAACTCAATTTAGCTCAGTGAGACCATAGGTGCTTCATATGCAGCACTGCTGAACTACTTTGGAATGAGTTTTACATGGAATGAAGCTTGTGAAATTTGCCCCCAATCACTTACATTGTACTTGCATTCTGGGGTACAAATTTCAAAGCACAAAATAAATAAATAATTATAACCATCATGACCTATTGTAATGTACTTACAGTATATGCACCAAAAATAAATTCTCTCTTCAACTGACCAATATTTGTAGTAGAACTTCGCAGTTACACTTAGTACATGAGATAAAAGTGTACCAAAGTATTTTGGGTCTGTCTATCAAACAAGCCTAGACATGTCTTGAATCAGTGGGAGTGGCCATTGCAAAAATATATTTTTTATTTAATGCAAACATACTATTATAATGAGTGATGCCTTTATAATAGTAAAACATACAAAGAGTGGTTCAGTAATCCCATAGAAAGTCAACTGCATGGAAGCGCTTTTTGATGCTTTTTGACTTTTTGAGCAAAATTAACAGTCAAATGACACGTGAATGAAATGTAACCATCAGAACAGGGTGACGTGTTGATTAAAGGAAGTGTGATGTAAAAGTTGTGCACTGGAGCAGTTACTTTGTTTTTACGACTTGTTAAACATGACATTCAAATTCCTGATCTTACAGTATAAACTTAAAGAAACTGAGAAGGCCTGGTCTATTTGAGGGGGGAAAACATATACTATGTGAGTCAAGTCATTTCAAGGAAGACAAATGTCGCATGACGACGGTGCGAGATGAAGGATAGTGATCCTTGCGTGTCATCCATATGTGCCTTTTAGGAAAATGGAACAAGAACGCAGGAGCTTATTGATAAATTGCAATTACACCAATGATCTGCCTTCGATTGCTTGATTTTATTGGTTCAAAATCAAAAACAAAAAATCAAACAAAATCAAACATAGAAAAGACCTGCACAAGAAAAGTTAAAGTAAAAAAGTAAAGATTTTTTCAACTTTAATAAATTTATGCATATTTGTTGCGTGATTTATCTCAAAGGTGCTCGATTAATCCTTGATCTTAATCACAGTTTTGCCCGCAAGAATTTTACCAGCTGAACAAGGATGTTAGTAGCTAAACAAACCACCTCAGATATTTTCTATTGCAGACAAAGCAAGGAAATCAAAGCAAGGTGCAACACAACAGTATGAACATCAATATAACACACACACACACACACACACACACACACACACACACACACACACACACACACACACACAGATACTGTATACATATACACATACACACTTAAGTTACATATACTCAGCTTGAAGAATTCGATCAACTCTAGCTATGCCAAGGTCAAAACATTATAGACACTAAAACAATTTCCTGTCTTACCCATTTATGCCTCCATAAATCCACCACGTAAATCAATACACATAGCTGAGATGGTTTCTCCGAGCTGTTGCTTGGAGAGAATACTGGACAGGTTCTGTTTGAAAGGCTGTACTTGCTGTTCTTAATGGCAAAGAACCCGATGAATATCTAAAGATGCTTGGAATGCAAAAAACAACGACAAAAAAAAAAAAAACTGCCAGATAAATTTGTTCTTGTGTTTGTTCGTAAACACGGATATTTATGTACAGAGATGGTGCAAGTCAGGTGCAAACAATGCGGAAAAAAAAAAAAAAAAAACTCTGCTCCTTAAGCGCTTCTGAGCTGACCTACCTGAACACTCTAACTTTTTTTTTTATTTACCTCAACCTTGAAAAGTTCCTGTACAGACATTTACAACTATGAGAGCATTAGAACTAATACACATCATACACCGTATTCAGGACTACAGGTGGCATATTAGGGCAGAAATAGTGCATTGTATGGGGCATTCCTCTGTAAAATATTTATCGGTATGAAAAAATAATGAGGAAACAGACCCACTGCAATAAAGCCAGAAAATCCGTCAGCTTGGGTGAGCACGTGTAAAGTCTGAGCATTGCTTTTTCTTATCTGCTAAAGGGAGCAAGGTCTCTGATGTCACGCGGAGCACACCTCGGCAGCGCTGGATCACACGGCGAGAATAGATGGCCCCTGCCAGTCGTCATTAGCGAGCTGCTCCATTTCCCGCTGGCATTAGCGCAGGCTAGCTCATCCCCGAGCTCTACGTATTATTTTCTTTTTTGTCTAATAAATGGAGGAGAAGAGTGCTTTAGCAAACACAGCAAAGGAAACAAGGGGAGGCTAAAGAGGATGTATGGATCGGAACTACACCTCCGGAGAGCTGAGCAGAGGATAATAACATGCCAGATGGAGAGGGTTTCAAATTATTTGTAGCTCAGCCATTCGTTTTGCTCACACACTAGATTTTTAATTCTGGGAGCCTGAACGGCAGGATGTTGGCTGTCTGGAATACAGTCAAATTATATGACCGATTAAAGTAAACATAGGTTTCTAAATATACCCAATTTCCAATTAGCGGAACGTTCTTAGCCAAATGTCCAAGGTAGGCTAAAGTACACTAATAGCAAGTTTACTACGAAGAAAGTTGGCCTTGTGGAGGGGAAAAAAAAGGGAAAAAAACAGATATATTTCACGTGACATACTGTACTTTTTATTTCATTTGACAAACAAAATGTTATTACTCCTAAGATTTTGTTCAAATCTAATCATGGCCGCGTTTGGATGTGTTTTGGCAGACATATTTGTTAGGAGAAAAAAAAAAAAAATTCTTATCAAGTCAGATGAAAGCAGAAAACGGTAAACAGAGAACTCCATCTCAGGCTCGCCACACTAGACGCACTCTGGTTTCTTATTTCCTGATGTGTTCCTCAGGTAATTGAGATTGCATGAAGATGCAGTAATTCTCAAGTAGCAATTCCAAAAATAAGCTTTCAACCTTATTTTTCCTGGATGGACTACCACTGGCACCTTTTCCCAGACACAAAAAAAACGGCTTTGCAGACACCCTTTGATGTTGTTGTTTTTTTTGGATGTAAAGATGTTAAATTATGAGAAAACGCAAGTATAACTGACATAGCGAACATAACCTCTAGTTTGATCCATCCCAAAGATCCATCCCTTCTTCAGTACTTGGACCACTCCCCCCCACCCCCCCTCCCCAAACTGATGGCACTCATTTAGTAACCTAGTAACCCAGTGTAAGTATCCATCCAATGAGAAAAACTTCAAAGCCATTTTGTAAGTCTCTCTGAGCATCTGCCAAATGCTTAAATGTAAATTTAACTTAATGGACAGCATAGTAATACATGGATATTGGCTAGGAATGGGGCGGCACGGTGGTGTAGTGGTTAGCACTGTCGCCTTGCACCTCCAGGGTCTGGGTTCGATTCCCATCTCTGTGTGCATGGAGTTTGCATGTTCTCCCTGTGATTGGTGGGTTTACTTTGGGTACTCTGGTTTCCTCCCACAGTCCAAAGGCATGCAGATTAGGCTAATTCCCAAATTGCCCTTAGTATGTGTGGGAGCCCTGCGATGAATTGGCGCCCTGTCCAGGGTGTACCCCGCCTTGTGCCGTAAGTCTCCTGGGATAGGCTCCAGGAGTATATATA
>QMIH01001159.1:69516-101832 GCA_003987875.1 Clarias batrachus | reverse complement strand
TATATATATATATATATACAGTAGGCCTATAGAGAACATCAACTTTGACTTTGTTTTTTGGTGTTTGATGTCAATGTGGTGCTTTTTTTTTAAAAGCCAGAAAACCTTAATCACTTTTTTACCAATCACGTTGAAAGCTACAGAACAAGCAAGAAAAACCAACATGGAGGGCAGAGTGCCAATGTAAATGAGTCTTGTTCCAATGTATGTAAAGATTTTTTAGATTTATGTTGAGTTTGAAATATTTAAGCACTAATCCAACAGGAACGCTAACACTGAATAAGCACTTTAATATACTTAATAATATATTATAACACGGACCAGGAAAATGTTTTTGACAAAAAACAAAGCAAAAAAAAAAAAAAAACGACGAAGATGAAAACCAACACTGCAAATACAACCTCAAAACAACAGATCTGTAACCTTTATATGGACTGTTTATGACAATTAACATCCATTTGCACACACATCAGACCATATCCATGCTCCCTTACGTTTTTGACAGGGTTTAGAATTCTGATTGAAGATTGGGATGGACACAACAGGTTCCCACAGACGGTGTGTATCTCCTTTCTGCTTCATTTTCTTTCAGAAATATTACCATGAGCTAAAGTATATCTTAACTCCTAAATTGCTATCCTCTAATACAGTGTTTGTGCGCCCGCTGATTTGTAAGTATTTGCTAGCATCAATAGCATGCCTTCTAGTGGTTCTGTGGTACACATACAGTTCTCTTACCACAACAACTAATTTCTGGACTTGTTCCAGACGAGCCCTGCTCAGGACATTAGTTTAATATTAATATTGTTTTGAAGTAATTTCCGCAACATTGTGTTAGGGTTTATTCAATGTTATCCCATCGCCATAAAGTTTACATTGTTCTGACATTGTTCTGACATTGTTCTGACCGTCATTCTAACTTTTAAAAACAACCTAGAACTAGTGTTGTCCCATTGTGCATAATGTCACCAAAAACGTTTTTCTAGGAATCTTCCAATATTTGGATGGCACATTGGTTTCGTGGTTAGCACTGTTGCATTGCACCTCCAGGGTCCGGGTTCGATTCCCGGCCAGGCTCAATTCCCTTCTCTGTGTGCATGGAGTTTGCATGGTCCAAAGACCTGCAGATTAGACTAATTAGCATTCCCAAATTGCCTGTAGTGTGTGAATGAGTGTATGTGTGTGCCCTGGGATGGACTGGCACCCTATCCAGGGTGTATACCGCCTTGTTCCCTAAGTCTCCTGGGATAGGCTCCAGGCCCCCTGTGACCCTGAATACAGGATAAAGCGGTATAGACGATGAGTGAGTGAGTAAGAGTGTTCTAACAAATTCTTACAGAATGGAGTCAAGTTGAACAAGCAGGTTAAATTCTCTACTGGATTTGTTTACAAAGTCAAACAACTTCATCACTATAAAGTTAATAAATGCTTAATAAATAGATAAATGCTGTAGAGCAAGAATGCCTTAAAATAAAGTTTTGCGTTTTTTTTGGCGTAATGCCACTTTGGAGACCATTTTGTGACAGGTACAATTTGTGCAATTTAATAACAAAATTATACTTTTTTTTTTACTCGGCACCCTGCAAAACCACACATCCACATTTCTCCTGAGGACATTACTGTTGCACCTGCTTGGTTATATGGTTTTACTGTAGTGTGACCATCAGGAGAAAGAATGCTTAAAAATGCTCAGGTATTAACTTAGTTACGATTTTAAAGATTCAGACATAAAATGTAACCTGGTAATAAGTCTGGTGGTCATTTTTAGCCAGCAAGGTTTCGTCCATTAAAACACCAAAAATTCCTCCATGGTCATACATTTGCCTGTCATCCCTAAGCAATACAAAAGGCTTTGATTCATTTATAATCCTTTTTCATAAGGTCTGTTCTATAACTGCTCTGCTGTCCTTTTATCCAGTAATAGAGTCCGTCTGGAAAATGAGATTGTTACTGATTCGAGACTAATTGTCTGCCAGTAAGACTTTTAAAAGACCTAACAATTTAATCTCCACTATTGTTAAACACAACAGTAGGCTGCATCTGCAGGCATGGATTACATTTCGCAGTATTGGCACTAGCAGTGTTCTTTGTGCGCTAAATGTTAGCAAAGAGCTCTCCGCAACAAAAACGCTGACGTGGCGCTTTCCCCACTTCCAGCCTCAAAGACACGGCGAGCCAGTCGAGCCGGTTGAGCCGAGCCCTCCGGCTGAGGTCATGTAAGCTGCAGTGTAGGCAGTCATCATTTTGTAGCCATCAGCAAAGTGGCTGACTTCTGAGAGCCAGAAGGAAGAGCACTGGTTTAATGAGTCCCTGCTCAATTTGTAAGTTTTACCCGCTGTTCCTGAGTATTTTTTCTGGGAAAAAACTATGTATTAAAACAGAGGGGTAGGTAAAAGCTCAAAGAAGAGCTCAGGGATTTTGTCCAGATGTTGTCAAGTTCCCAATTAAAGGTGAGCCATGTACTGTATATGCAGAGATGCACTTAACGACTGGTTGAACATGTGGCGATTGTATATCCTTACAGTGTAGGAACATCCAGCTTTTCTACCAGAACTACAAATAATAGGATATTGGCTATAAATAAATGAGTGAACACAAAAAAAACAAGAAGATGAAATGCATTATCCTGGTCAGGGTTGTGGTGGATGTGTAATCTATCCGGGGAAGTGTTGAAATAGACTTTGGACTAGATTTCGATGTATTACAGGGCACCACAGAGGCACAGTCATACCCAGGGGCAATTTAGAGTCTCCAATCCACCTACTTGCTTTTGGAGAGGAAACTGGAGGATACCCAAACTCCGCACTGGCACTAATCCAAGTTCAGGAATAAAACATGGGACCTAGAGCTGTAAGGTGACAAAGTTACCCCTTGTGCAAACAGGCTACCCTGAAAATCACTGCAAAAAGTCTGGCTCCTCTCAAGGTTTCTGCCTCAGGAAGTAGTATCTTGCTGAAGAGGGCCACAAATAAATCCTTACACAGTTGTACAGTAAATTTCATGATAATTATGTCTAAAACTACACTACAACCATGTGCTCATGATGTAACGGTTTAGCAAAATGGAAGTAAAAATATTTACATCCCAAGATTGATAAGAGGCAAGGAGACCTGAAGAATCTTTTACTTAATGAATGAATTATATTTTGCCATCAACTACAACAGTTATTCATTTATTAATTTAGTCATATTTTATAGCGCTTATCCAGTACATCGTTGTTGGAAGCCTAAAACCAATTCCAGGAGGCCTTGGGCATGAAGCAGGGTACATCCTGGACAGGGGGCCAGTTCATCGCAAGGCAAAAATTTAGTCGCACACTCACTCACGCACTGGGTAATTTGGGAATCTCAGTTAGGCTAATCAGCATGTCTTTAGATCATGGGAGAAAACCAGAGTACCTGAAGGAAACCCACCAAGCACACAGGTCCAAGGCTGAAAGTCGAACAGTGGAGGAGTGAGGCCACAGTGCTGATCTGAAATGTTGAATAAAACCAAAAAATAACTTTCCTCAAGCAATAGCTGCAGGTTGACCAAACAAATATTCAACAGTTCTTTAAGGGTTCTTTGATAAATTATGGTTTCTTAGCTTTCTAAAATGTTAAATCTTGTTTAGATTTTCCACACTGGGAACCCACCAACCCACCCTCACTAAAATACACTTTAAATCTGGATACTATTCCTGAAACGTATTTTGTATTTAGTCTTCGTTGGCTTTGTGGCTAATAAACAAGAGGTCAGGGACCTCATGGCATCACACAGATGTTGACCAGTTTGCATGGATCTGGTTTAATTAGTGAATTTCTCCCAAGCAACAGCTGTTTAATGAACAAATGGGTCCCTAAACAGTTGCTACGCTCCAGCCATTGAACTCTACCAAATACAGCGACGCGGTGTTGGGATTATGATTGACGAGGGGAAGGCGGTGGAGCAGATGTTGTCCAGTCTTGTTCAGCCTTGTGCAGATGCTTTCCAGGTTTGTTTAATTAGAGCCAAACACAAGTAACAGCTGGGTAATGAACAAATAGCACCGTGACCTGCAAATGAGGTCATGCTTGCTGTGGAAAGTAGAAACAGAAAGGTACGTCTGGGATTCTGAGGTGGTGCTACCATTCAAAACAAGCTAAAAGCTTTACATGTATACAGTAGATTTAGCCTGGTGATGTCACACTATTCTTTTTAGGTTTAGGGGTTCTCAGTATCACCTTTGTCCTTATGTAGAATACATTTATGTAGTTTTATGAGGATCTGGAATGCTAATTTTCAAATTGTAGAACCTGTTAGATGTTTAACATTTAGCAAAGCTGCCTTGATACTTGGTCCACGCTTAAAATGGGTTCCTCAAGGAACCCATTAGTATACTATCATCAGCTTTACACCTACAGTATCTATCTAGCAGTCTCCGAGAAAGAAAATGTTTTAAGGACTTTGTGGGTTCTTCTGCTATGGCTCTTTGAAACTTAAAAAAAAAAAAAAACAGATTCAATTTGTTTGGATAAAATCTTTTTTTTTTTTTTTTTGCATGTGATGGTTGTTGCTCTAATGGTTCTTCGAGGTTCAATTCAGGGCCAAATAGAAAAAAAAAAAAAAGGTTTAATTATCCAAGGAACCATTAAGGAACCACTGAAGAACTTAGTCGGGAAGGGCTTTGAGTAGAACCTTTGAGTGCTTTTTGGCCCTTTATACTAGTAGGTTGAATGTGTGTTTTGCATTTGTTTACAGACTCATAAACAGCAGAACAGCGCACGTTAAAGAGTAATTTTGTCAGAATGTTGTTTACACTGATGTAATTATGCTGTTTTGTGTCAACAGATAAGAAAGTAAGTTGACACTCACGCTGAACATAAACAAGGTTGCCAAAGCAAACACAATGCACAATGAGTAAGCTGTTCGAGAGTTGAAGAATTGATTAATAAATAAATACAATTAACTCTAAAATATGAACAGTTGGTCCTGATTATAGAGCAAGTGCAACAGGCATAATAGTGTTACTGTATACATTGTTAGTGTTTCTCTATTTCCCATACACATCTTTTGTTTTCCTTCCTTCATTCCTGCTTTTATTTTGAATTTGGATTGTTTTTTTTTCCTTCCTTCCTTCAATTTTGGATTTAGTTTTCCATTTCCTTCCATTTTTCAGAACTTTTATTTTTTAAACAAAAAAAGTTTAATAGTAGAAATAAGCATTGAACACAGAAGAGGAGCTACAGTACGTTTGTAGCTGATTGTTTTTTCTATAACATCCTGATGTGGTTTATTCGTCTCCCAACCTCAGCAACCGATGATTATAGCTAACAATTTATCAAAGTACAACACACTGTTACTGAAACATGTGACTGCCAACTACTCTGAGCTCTGAGATCGTAATCTTCTCACTTACGCACCTTGCATTAACAACACACACAAACACACACGCACACTCTGCTGCAGTAGGACCAACAGATAAATAAATAAAGAAATACATCACTTCTTATCGTTTGCCACAAGGCCGTAAAATCTGCATGTCCTACAACCACCAGCTGGGTCGATGAGTAAAAACATTACATATCAGCTCCGGCCGAACGGCCTCGGTGTGTGAAGCGTTGTGCAATTATCAGTAATGTACAAGACGTGTATTGGTCTTCTTAGCACGAGTGAGAAATCCCCATGCTGTAGTCACATTCCTTATTCAGCTCACTGGCAGAGAAACAATGCAGGTATTCTGGGAGTAGAAGAAAAGGTCACTCGCATTTAACACACAGTTACAGTGAAATGCAAAAGCTGAAACACACACACACTCTCACACACACTTGCACAGTGCGAAACTATGTTACTACTGACAATTTTTCAATAGAGGGTGCAAATACTTTTCCTATATACAAATATGTGCCGGTGATTAATTAATGCCTGAGTTATTGGTAAAAAATTATATCGTATATGGATGTTCATACAAATAGGAAATAAAAGACTTGGTGTCCAGTTGTGTGATGAAGATCCTGTTTACTGCAAAACCATTTTTACAATTTCCCATTTATTAAAGAACACTTTTTACAATTGTATCCATTCATAGTTACAAAACAAGTTTTGTTCCCACTTACGTTCCAGAGGCTTTAAACAATCACCTGTTTTAGACTGATTGAATAAGCTGTTACTATACAAACGATAAAGCTTTTTATTATTGGGGATTATTTATTTATTTACTATATGCGGATTATTTAACCCCAAACTTGTTTCTTTTTTAAGGGAACTTATGGGGAATATAACACACTCCAAACAGAACACATGGAACACATCACATGGCATTTGCTTTGACTTATTGGGGGGGGGGGGGTGTTATTATCAGATGTGTTTTTTTGCTGAAAGTGCTTCCTGGTTTTGACTCTGCATTTTGGGAAGCAACTGTTCTCCTGCTACTTTTTAATTTTTTTTTGTATCACTTTTACCCATACTGCGACCAACAGTTAGCGTGATTAACGATTGCTAGAACACAAGCGATGCAGAGTGACACATGTGAATAAACGTACCACTGCTGTTATGCTCTGTATCACCACTCCTGGAATGCCTCTCATCCAATCAGATTACTCAGTTGGAAATAACCGTTTTATATTATACAATAAAATGTTGGTCCCCCTTATGACCAATCACAGTCCAGAATTCAACAACACTGTGCTTTTACATGGCACGTCCATTCAGTTACAGTATAACTGCTTCTTTTTAAATCAGAGCGATGCCAATGTTCTATACTTTATAAACTCTGCAGTTTAAGTGTGCTGCCTGGCATTATTTCAGTTTCTTTGACCATCTCATAAAAGAAGTGTGATGGCAGATGGCAATCATACTAAAACACACTGTCACAAACTAAAAGTGGAGAAATTAATAATGTTAGGAAATAATGAAGATGATGATTTTATGTAAAGAAAATCACATTTAATCATTGAAAGAACTGAAATAAACACCTGTTTTCATTATCATCATCATCATCATCATCGTCATCATCCCCTCATTTCCCTAAATGTGTCCATGACAGATGCTCCAAATGCAATAGCTGTAATTGTAAAGCTCCCTGAAATTATCTGAGCATAAACATGTCCATTTGGCATGAAAAAAAAATCTAAATAATTAAAAGAGGAAGGGGAGTTTTCTATCAAATAAACCATTTAACTGTCAAATGTAAACTCGCCAGTCTCAGTAACGTCTCAAATAACATTTAATTTCACTTTATTTTTCAAAGAGCATTTTATGTACAAGACAGAAAACATTCCTCTGTGATTCCTTAAGCGTTCACTGGATAAATAATTACTAAATAAAACATTTAAGGTCCCCCTTAATTAAATAACCATTCATTTTCCTCCATTGTACAGTAATTACTGGGTGTTGAACATATAATAGACAATAAATGCATAGGCAGTAATTACAGGTCAGGCCTGATAAAATGTTACACATATTAAACACTGAATGTAACAAAGGTTAGGTTTCCTCAGCAGTACTTGACACAAGATTATAATAAATTACTTCACATCACATTTATATTTATAATTTAAATGAAAAAAAAAAACATTATTCTAAGATTAATATCTAGACATGATGTTATAAATAATTAGTTATCTTAAGTTAAATATTTAATAATTATATGATCTTACAGTAAGTGTTGTGTAACTATATGTAAATGATGTTTAACTTTATAATACAGCCACAATGTAATAATCTATATGCATTAAGTTTTCATGCAGGATCAATCTGCAAACTTACTGTATATATATAACTTCTCAGCACTTAACATTTAAAAAAAATGTATCTGTTTTTCTTTCAGTAATTTAAAAATTATATTCTGTTTACTATATATTTATACTTTGTGCAAATTTAAATATATAAATCTGTAAAATAAAGTTTGTAGATTCATAAATTCATTTATCTTTTCAATTAATTTATATTGAACATTTTTTGCATTCAAGTTGGTTTCTATTGCTATGATTATTTCTAGAAATATATAACTTTTTTATTTGCAAGTACTGATACACAAACCTCATAACTTTTGTTTACCAAGTTACCTTAAATCTTAACAAAAATATTAAAGCTTAATATAAAAGATGAATAAGAAATGTGTGATGTATTGTCGTTTATCTGATAATTTCTAGTTGAAATTTTGCTAAACAACACATACTGGTACTTTTGATTTAACTAAAACAATAGACTGAATTTACATGTATAGATGCAGAAATGTTAAATAAGTGAAACTGTACCTATGCACTGTGAAACTTTAACTAAATAAAGTGAAAACTTAAAGAGTTTTCAGAGGTGAGATTAAAGAGGTCAATCTCACTCACTCTTTTTGGTCACTAATAGAATAACATCCAGTATTTTGTGTCAATAACATTGTCTTATAACAACAGTTAAATAAGTTTCTGCTTAAAGTAACATACAGCAAGGGTTCTCTAAAGAAGCATGTCCAAACTTCCCTTCTTACTGGAGTCTGAGAATGGATGAAGCATTTAAGTGCAAAGATATGGGGATATGACAAAGCACTCATTTTAAAATTCTTATTTTTTTATTGTAATTAGTAACTAAATATTAGTAACATTTAAAAATACATAGGATATATATTTTTATTTTTATTATATACATGTATATCTATACTTTTAAACATTTTTATTACTTACATCTGGAATTTTCTTTTTTCTGTAAAACCTGTTTTGTAGCAATGTCCAAAAGTGCTATAGATATAAAATGGACAAAATCTACAACAAAAACAGCGGCAACAACAACAAAACCCTAATATGCTCCAAAAATTAGATAGAAAATGAAAATAAATAAATAAATAAATAAATAAACAGATTTTGCTTCTAGTAAACTAAACCTTGACCTCATTATGTTTTTATTTAATTAATTTTATTAATTTATGAACTTCTTTAATTTTTTTTTTGCTTTTTTATTGATTAATTGATTAACCAATATGTGACTTTAATAAAGTAAATAAATATACATAAATGGCACTACACTGACCACCAGTACTTTATATTCTTCGCCTACATTTACATTTAGGCATTTGGCAGATGCCCAGAGTGAAGTCTGAAGTGACTTACATTTTTTATCTCATTATACATCTGAGCAGTTTTAGGGTTAAAGGCCTTACTAAAGTCCCAAGAGAGACAACTTGGTGGTTGTGGGATTTGAACGTGGGACCTTTTGAACCCTAAGACCAATGCCTTAACTACTGAGCTAGACCCCATACTGTATGTAATGACCTATAATGTTCATATACAGTGGAACCTTGGATAACGAACATTAATTAAATTTGTTTATATATTAAAACACTTGTAAACCAAATTGTATTTACCCATAATAAATAATGAAAACTCAAATTATTCGTTCCACAGCCCAAAAAAATAAATACATAAAAATTATTAATATAAAATATAAAGTAAAAATACTAATTAACCTGCACTTTACCTTTAAAAAAAAGTAAAAATAAATCCAGACAGATAAGCGTTTCCGTTTGCGCGCACAGGCGCTGCGTATGTATGTGGAATTAGCCCCTCCCCTCTCCCTCTTCTCGTTTTACACAGTAAAAAAATGTGTGTGTATGCCTTCAAACACACACACACACACACATACAAACACAAAATAAAAGATGTTTTATCTTGACCGTGCACAAGCATGGTCACAGTGTTAAAGTAAACAGTGCATGTGTGCACGGATGTTGATTATACCAGTGAGAGACATGCCCAGCAGAGGAGACGATTACCCACAATTCTGCAGCGCAAGAGAGAGAAAAACCATTGGCTCAGTTGTGATCATGTGACGCTCAGCATCAAAACAAGAAGCACAAGCTACTCGGGATTCGTAAACCAAGACTTGGTCGTTTTCCAAATCAAAATTTATTAAAAAAATCTTTTGTTTGTCTTGCGGAACACTCGCAAACCGAGTTACTCGCAATCCAAAGTTTCACTGTGTCATAAACTAAAGACACACACACAGTTGCCTTACAAAACACTATACACAATACATTAAAAATAACACCATTTAACCTTTTCTTTCCCAAAAAATCATATAATGTTTTTAGAATACAGACTTTACACAGTTGCACTGTCACGTTGTGAAGTCGAATCTTTATTGCCCAACATTCCCTGAGACAATTATTATTTAAAAAATCTATAAAACTGCTACATCGAGAATGAAAGGCTGCAAATATTCCCAGGACCTGAAACACGTTCACAGCGCAATCACCGATCCGGAGCGCTATAAATCTCGTTTGGCCTTATGACAGAAATCGATATATGAAAGCTCGACCACATATCCGCTGGGCGATTCTATCAGGCCGGCTCAGAATTCAGTGTGTGTGTGTTTTTAGGAGAAACTTGAGACAGTCAGTGAGCTCTTTTGTCTACTGTAATATTTCAAGGTGAATGCTGCAAAAGATTTTTATTTTCACAGGAAGAGATGTATACAATGACATTCAACCTAGTGATGACCTTAGAGGCAGAAATAACATCTACTAATTGACGTTCAAGCCCAGGAAATGGATTTAAGCACTGAGTCGTACTGAAGAAGGTTCTGCTTTCTGATGGAATCCCTGTTCAACAGCTTTAGTGCTAATCTTCAGTTGGTAAGATGGTCACATGCTCACCAAAAGCTTCAAGCGCAGCTCTCTGTGGACGTGCAATGTGTTCGTAGCTGATAGCATGAACGACCGGTGCGATGCCCGAAGCCTGGACGCAGAAGTCCAGACAGGAAATACGTGCAAAATTCAAAGCCAAAAGGATGACAAAAGCTCCATGTGGAGGCCACACAGAGTGGAAAATGAGCCTCGAGCCAAAAAAGAAGCAGCAAAAAATTTATAGCATCACTTCTGTATCAGGTGAAGATTCAGTGCAATTTCCAAAATGATGCCGGGAAATAAAATAAAGTGTCAATAGAATATATTTAGAGACACTCGCACAACGTCAGAATCAAAGGGAAGGCTTTCAAGTCTTTCAAGATGAATGAGGCTCGAAGCTAAAAAGCCCCGCGTCTAATTTTCCTACTCGGCTCGACGCTAGCAGGGCGTCTAATGAATGTTAAATAAGGTGGCTGATCGTAAACCTGCCACGAGACTTTGTAGAGATTTCACAGGTTCTCAAAAGAACAGAACATTTCTACAAGAAGAAGCAAAAATCAGGAAAAGCATGGACACAAGCGGCGTCTAAGCGTACAAGAACGGTTAGGCAGAAGGGGATAAAATGATTCAGCTTTGGCCTCTTTGTTGTTTTGTTTGCCGAATCTGTGTACGGAAACCTTTTTTTCTGAAAGTCTCAAAGGAATTCTCTAACCTGATTAGTCAGAAGAAAATTATGCGATTATGATGTTTATGTTAATTAGCTTTATCTAATATTTTATAGTTTTTATCACACAGGGACTTCTACAGCAGATTACAATGTACTAATAAAATGGAATGGGTATGAAAATGAAAGTTACTAAAGTTAGAATGATAGCTAGAGATCATATTTGTTTAGCATCCCCGGTCGTAAACTAATTAATAACTGTATAAGATCAGCAACCTAATTAAGCTCAGTGTAGCGACATCTATTGAACATGTTACAATAATGCATTTTGGTATCTGTTATTGCTTATGATAATTAATTCTTTTAAATAACAACTTCCTTGTTAGCGTCAGGCAAATCTCACCCCTCGTCACATCTTCTGAATCTTTTTTTCATTTATTTTTATGTATCCACAGAAACACATAGGAAACAGAAAACACACAATCTTGCCTCTAGAGCAAGTCTAAGAATCCTAACATTATCCTTCGACTACGCTTTAACGCAAAATTAGGCTTTTATCGTCTACTATACAGAATTAAAAATATCCAATTGGCAGTTTCACCATCTGTGCACAGAAGTTAAGTTAGCTCTTAAAATGCGCAGTAATTTGCAGTAATAAGAAACACTCTAATGCTTCCTTTGTATTTCAACACATGCAGTAAGTCAGCGATGGCTTCAAAACCGTGACTCAGCATAAAAAGAATTCTCTCCTGTGGTCTCATAGTGGTGCTGATGTCATCACTAGAGAGTGGCCATTTTAAATCGTTTCTGCTTCTCGTGCATAAATTGAGCGCAGATGACGGGTGGTGAGAGCGGCCTTTAGAGCCACATCTGCTCGTTTACAGTAAGTGGACTTTGACAAAATTGGAAACGTCCGACACGGTTTAAATCCAGATTCAGCTTTGGTCATGATGTGCTTCAAAGATGCGATATTCGACAATTTCTTATACCAAGCTAACGCAGGTTTTAGGGCTCCCCCAAAGTGTATGTGTTTTTATACCTCAAAATCCCTTTATTTTACTCCTCCTCCAAAGACCAAACACGTTATTTTAGTGTCTATGTAAATGAGCTACTGCTGAGCCACGCCCCTCTGAAGATGAAGGAGATCAGACAAGAAACTGGAGAAAATGCAACATGGACAGTGGACGCCAAATGAAGGTAAACACCAAGAAGACAAGACAAGACACGAACTTCCAGACAAGGGTGGGTTGTGCAAAGGTGGGCAACAAATGGGGGGCGGGGCTCCTTTTCTATGAGGTCACATGAGGTCTGGGGATTTTTTTTTCTTTCTTAAATTTATTCATTTATTGTACACGCACAATGAAGACCTGTCCTAATGTTTTAAAATTATATAAAGTGAATTTTGCATTATGTGGGCCCTTTAACTACATCAGGCTACACACTAAGCAATAAACATACAAATTTAAAGATGCTGCTGCTGTTGATGATGACGACATGACAATACTACTACTACTATTGCTACTACTACTACTACTACTACTACTAATATTAGTAATGATAAAACAGATAGAAAAAAGTATTAAAACAATATACAGTACATGCATCTGAAGCCTTTTTAACTGAGTAACAATATTAATACTAGTACTACCAATAGATAGACAGACAGATAGATTGGCAAACGGTTAGATGTCTGTGTAAAGAAGAAGTCGTCCCTGCGAATAGATCTGTAAAGGGAACTATAGAAAGGATAATCTAAATGCCCTAAACAAGCATTGTATTATCTTGACACATGACTGATTAAGGATGTTCAAAAAATAAACCATCTCATGTTCCTTCCTTTCGTCCTAACGTACGTAACTGCGCGGGGAAAAAAAATCAATATTCTAAAAATACCTGTCATTTAAATAAAGGTCCGGATTTGAAAAGCCATTAGGAGACTCTGGGTGTTTTATAGACTCGAGACTTCCACAGGCGCGTGTGATCAATACAGTAAAAAAAAAAATGACGAGGCTGTCCTTGTGACTGCAAGAGAGAGAGAGAGGGAGAGAGAGAGAGAGAGAGAGAGAGAGATCATTGGAGTAAAGTGTAAAAGGTTGACAGGTTTATCAGTGCCGTATCACAATATTTACACGCGCTGCATGTGAAAAGCTCAGCGCTGATCCTCGGTGAGATTTCCGCTTACAGATAAGCTTCTACTCGACAGGAGAGTGTCGGATCACTGAGATACATACATATGTACATACACCCCCCCCCCATACACACACACTGTCATACTGTACATGGAGAGCGATACACTGTATGATATGAAGTGGAATGCTTATACGACCGCCGATGCCGATTTATTTTGTCCATACATACAGCACATACTTATTCTTTTAGTTTTTTTTATTTTTATTTATTTGCACAGTCTGAAGTTTGTTGCAATTGAACTTCACTACTGTTGTACATGTACAACCAGGTATGTGACCAATAAAATTCTTCAATCTTGAATGATCTAAATTAAAAATAAGACAAGGAACAGTTTCCAATAAGAAGATAAAGCAAGACTTTTTTTTTTAATTAGAAATCTAGAAAGACTTATTATAAATAATAATTATTTGGTTTATTATTGAATTTAACATGTTACCTGAGCTAATAAAAAAAATAATTTTGATAATTTTATTGTTTTCAGTTATGATTAGCTAATATTACTGGAGGAGCAAGCTGCTTTTATATAAGTTTTATCCTATATTTTTTTATCCTGATAGCTGTAGATACATACTGTATATACTGTACATATAGAGACATATAGTGAAATAAAAAGAAACATAAGCAGGTAACAGTGTTATAGTCATAAAATAGAATACATTGATGCTAAAAATCTACTTTATGCAAATTTCAGTGCGTGGATACTATATTATTTAATATAATATATTACTATATTATATTATCACTTCATAGACTGATATATTGGACATGTAATATTTGCCTTAATTTTCAGTCATGACATCAGAACACGAGAAAGGAATGAAGGAAGTTTGACAAGAAGGAAAGACGGAATTAGAAAAGTAAAGATGTATAAAGCCACAACTGGTTTTCAAAAGTTGGTTAAAAACAACAGGCAGAAGACCGTACTTAAATCAGTGAATCATTGTCAAAATTACATTTATGTTATTTTCTGTGTGTTGGTGCTATATTTCTTGTATTTCTTTTCTATTTTTGATAGAATCATATATTGGACACAGTATTTGTCTTAAATTTCACTCAGTATGTCAGGAAGGAAGGAAATAGAGTAAAAAAGGAAAAGTGTTCAACAGCTGAGGCAGAAGGGCTTACTTGAGTGACTGGATAATCACTGTGGGAAAAAAAAAACGAAGCGACATGGAAAAAATTAAAATAACGTCAAAAAAAATAAGAAAGAAATAAACTAAAAGTAAAAGATATATTTAAAGGTTCATTTTTAGAGCATCATGTTATCTCGTCATCATGCAGCAAAAATATCTCTAGGTGATGTAGGAAATGTTTTTTTTTTTATATGGTGCATATTGGTTGACTGATTAATTATTTGAATGTTGCACAATTTAATCACCCTGATTGACTGTTTGTTGTATCTCTTGTGCCATTTATGTCTAGGTTAGGTAGATTAATCTGTATTGATTAGGCGACGGGATTCAATGAAGTGAGCAGACAATCAAATCAAATCAAATCAAATGTAATGAAATAAAATAAAGTTTAATGGAAGCCACAAGTTATGTGCCACAGCTCGTATATAACTTGTGTCTGAGTGAGGTAGGAAAGTTTGAGATGCCCCTCAGGTCTGCTAGATTTCCATGTTTGCAACAACTCTGTGTGAAATCTGAGTACAGTAACATGTAACATGGCAGATGGAGAGGGTTATTTAAAATTCAGCTGTATTTTTCATGTTTTCTCATGCTGGGGAAGCTGCAGCGGTGTGTGTCTCAGCTGAGTTCCCGCCTGTAGAGTCCATCAGCTTTAAAAGATGTTTTTTTATTTTGTTTTTTTTATTTTACTATTTAAAAAACAGGTATAAGTGAATATTTTTGTAACCTATATACTGTACAAAAATAGTATGTATATGTATAGTATGTATATATGTATATAGTATGCGTATACACACACACACATACAATATATACAGTTCTGGGGAAAAAATATCACTTTCTCAGATTTAACTTTTTTTTTTACATGCATGTGTTTCGATAAAATTGACGGTTTAGCTTTATTTTATAAATGACAACTTTTCTTTCAGATGTTAAATAAAAATATTCTTATTTAGAGTATTTATTTAAGAAAATAGCAACATGTCAAAAGAAAAAAAAAAACGATGCAGCGTTGGCCGATCTTGAACAAATCAAGTTCAGATATATATATATATATATATATATTTTTAACACTACAGGACCGATGTCCTAACTAAAGAACGTTCAGAAATTAATATTTGGTGCAATAACCCGGTGCAATCACAGATCTTTCATGCATCTTGGCATGCTCTCCACCAGTCTTTCACATTGCAGTTGGATAATTTAATGCCAATCTTGATACAAAAATTCTAGCAGCCCAGCTTTATTTGATGGCTCTTGATCACATTCCAGAAGTTTTCAATAAGGTTTGGATCTGGAGATTGGGCGGTTATACATTCACACCATGATTGACCTGATGGTATGGGATGGAGCATTGTTGCCTGTTGGGGAAAAAGAAAAAAAAAAAAACACAATCCACAGGTTGGGGAACATAAACAGTCAAAACAGAAGGAAGCAAAGGTAATCTTGCACATGGCTTGATCATTCCCAAAGGGGATTTTTTTGCTGAAGCACCCCATATCTCATCCATATTACACAGTTGGTGCAAGACACTGTGGTTTGTATAACTCTCCAGGTCTCCACCTAACCATAAGACTACCAGGTGTTGGCCAAAGTTGACTCATCGAAGATGATTATCTTACTCTAGATCTCTACAGTTCAATTCTTGTGGTCTTTTGCAAACCTGGATTTTTTTTGCTTCTCATTCATGAATGGCTTTTCGGTGGATTGGCATGATTTCAGACCCGGCCCTAGGAACCTGTTTCGAACCTTGCTGTGCAGTTCACCCCAACATCAGTTTGCTTTTGTGTTTGAAGGTCACTTGATGCCATACTATGGTTCTTGAGTGACATTCTAATGAGTTTCCTGTCATCCATGTCAGTAGAGATTCTTTGAACTTTTAAGGATGGAAGCAACCTGACGCTCTCTGCTTTCTGTATCCTTATGCCCATAAAGCCAGCACTTTTTCTCCTCACTCAAAACTTTTCTTTTCAACTTTTCGCATGGTCAATATATATATATTTTTTTTTTTTTTTTAATTCCAATTACCTTTTAGATATTGCTAGCACTCTTTTTGCAATCCAGCTGGTCACATTGCAAGAGGAGAGAGATGATCACAGCAGTAGTTTTTTTTATACTTTTCCTCATTAAATAATATTCAATTCAGGTGATCACCTAATTAGTGCCTCATAAAGCAGAGTGAGGATTGCTTGTGTTGGAATGGATACTTGTAAAGATGCTGATTTAAGAAACATTTGAAGTAGTCCCTTTATTCTAGAGATATACATACACACATATTGGTGGGTAAAAACGAGCTCACAGGGAATTGGTTTAACTACAGTTCATATCCCATTCAGCATTCTATATTCATCACAGTGGTAAATAAATCTGAGTGGTATTCAAACAGCGTCCTCGCCATCAATCTCCACACAAATTGGAGAATCGGTACATCATTAGCTGAAACCCAAATCACTTCTGAAGGCATTGTGAAAGCAGCTGAGCTCCATTTGCACTGGAATTAGATAAGGGATGGGATCATTAGTGAGGGTGATTATGGAGACGTGATGTACAGAAAAAAGACGCCTGTTTTCTGAATCATCGCAGACCCACGACAACACAATGCCATGGTTGAGGAAACTTTTATAAATTCTACATGATCTTCCTTAACTTTGAGTTTGTGATCCCTTGTTATTTCTATAAAATTTTATTTCAGTACACTGGGAAATATCCAAGTAACCCGTCTTGAATGAACTTTGACTGATGGTACTTAGTTAGTAACCTAATAACCGTTTGTAAGGATATATCCAATGGCGGGAACTTCAAAGCACTTTAGTAAATCGTTCTGGAATGCCTAAATATAAATGTAACACCAAAAGTATTGGAGGTCGCTGCTATGATCTTCCAGTTGGTATCTAGTTTGCTGATATGTTGTCCTTGTTGGTTTGCAGGTGGTTGCTAAAGTATTTCAAATAGTTCATTCGACATTTCTATAGAGTAGAAATGCAATTCTGACTGGTTCCTAATTGGATTTTCCTAAATGACCTGTAATATGCTTCTTGTTCAGAATGAAATTCCAGCTGGTTGCTGGAGAATGACCTACATGATGGTGGAATTGGGAGTTGCTAAGTGGTAACATTGATATTCCAGCTGGTTGCTAAGGAGTTGCTAAGCGGTACCAATGACATCCCTACTGGTTAATGGGACAGCTAGTTGTTAGGTGGTTGCTAGTTGTTTACCATGCTAATCCTGCACGCTCCAACAGGATTGCATTCCGGTTTCTGTGGTGGTTGCTATGGTCTCTCCATTAGGTTGCATTGCGTTCTCACTTGGTTGCAATGTACATCTCAAAATTTTCCCCAGAATCCCAGGTGGTTGATGGGTTGTACTATAGCAAGAAGGAAAGGCTCTTAAAATATGGTGTAGACTGTCCAAAAGATGGTTAGAAAATAATTCTGATTTCCTAGCTGATTTCATGAGAGCTTTGTACAACTTTGAATGTGAAACCCTGATGTAGTTGGACTTGATTCTATTTCTGCAGTGCCTACCGTACATCGACAACCACATTCCCACTGTAGCAGGACATTCGAGTGCTTTAAACATAATATTTAAGAATTGATTTGCCCCTTGGCTTGTTGAGTGTGTGAAAGTCTCAAGAGCAAATCTTCAGCCTAAGGACATAATTGACTTTAAAAGATCCTGATGCTGAATACGACATATTAAAGGTGGCCTTGGTTCTGAGGTTATGTGGTTCATCCACTCCACTGTGGGGAAATGAAATGCAAATATACTTACACTCATGGCTAGATGTGAGAACTTATAGATTTCTTTATGCCATTCTCTAAAGTTCACATGAAATAACTTGGTGAGAGACATGGTATGACTCAGTATGTTAACATATTGTAAGACTACAATGTTGTAACATGTAGACTTGAGTAATGTACACAAGAAGGTTTGAGATACACAAAACCTCCTTAACCAATCTAAATAGACTTAACGGAAGCTTAATTAGCTATCTAATGAGCACTTAGGTAGAGCTGTAAATGATTTCTCAATTCCATATTGACCCTTATCATAATAACTTGCACTAATTTCACCCTCTTCCAACCGTTTCCTCCCTCAAGCAAGGAATAATCAGTAAAGGATCAGTAGAAGTAGTATAAAGAGTTTTATTTTTATTAGTGGCAAACTATAAAATTAGAATAAAAAATACAATGGATGTTCAAGTTAAACCCTGATTTTTGATTGTAGAGAATTACAGATCATCAGTATAAGAGCTTCATTTCTCTATATAATCTCCTGCTACACAAATGCACTTATCCCAGTGTTTCACTACTGCTTGGAAACCATAAAGGTATAAAGTCTCAGTACACCAAAGGCATAATCAGACTGCCTGCTTCATATCTGAAACGCCGGCCTCCCAGGAACTCCAGGAATGTCCCAAACATGTGGAAATGGCTTGGAGCGAGGTCAGGACTGTAATGTGCGAGCGGCAGATAGAAGAGACAGATGCTCCTCGTCTTTAAGTTGGCGACAAGTTATATGTTGATTTTCAAGGATCAGGCATTCCTCTCGTTAATGGTACATAGGATCGACTGAAATGGGTTCTGAGCCACCTCGGCCGAGATCATCTTTCATGGATGCACGGCATTCTTTAAAACATATGCACAGTTACTGCAATCGTTTTTCCCGCATTCATTTGCTGGAAGTCCCAGTTTGACTTCAACACCAAAAGTATTTGGGGTGTTTTTGTTCTAGATCATATCCTTCTTCTAAAAGATCCTCAAAGCTATGAAACACCCTTTATTATTTCAAGGTTTAAATAACCAAAGGCTGTAGAACAATTCAAGCTTTCCTCAGGTGTAGGATCTGTGGTGTGCGATTATCTTAAAAAAAAAAAAAAAACAAGGCTGCTAAAAAGCATCATGAATCATTCAAGCATCCCTTTATTCCATCTGGCGTTTTTCCACATGGGTGTTTTTTTTTTTTTTTTTTTTCACTTGGATCAATCATTGTGTTCTGACGAGCTATGAGCTACACAACAATGGATGAAGCTCTTCTGATTGACGTTAATATTATATCCACAAATGGTCCACTACTCAAAATGTCAGGCTGAATCTTAGGAGAAGAAGATGATGGAAGATAGCAAAAGGAAAATTCAGCAAAAAAAAAAAAGGAAGATGCTACAGTTCGATTCTACACTCAGGGGAAAAAAAGTGTTTACTATTTTATGCCTAATGCTTTTATGCTTTTTAGTCCAAATGAGGACTAACTGTGACTGCGGCGGTTGTATTTGTTGTTGATGGTTTAGTGTTTTATGGTTTTTGCATCTTTTTCAAGATAAACAAAACATTACTGTAAATTAGAAGGGATTCCAGTGCTAGCCAGGGATGTTTCAGCTCTATCATTCCCATTACTGCATATCGCTTTAAATCATCAACAAACCCTTAGGGTGAAAGATCACTTTAATCCAACACCATAAACAGCGGTAGAAGGTAGCGGAGTACATTTACCTTGTGTCACCTTGTTAATTAAGTACCGTTTTCACATATCTGTGCTCTCCTTGAGTCGTGTTATTAATGGATACTTGGATACATGGATACATCCTACAAGAAATATCTGTACTTTCTACTTCATAGCTCTACTTTTACTCATATACTGAACAGGCTTCACCCAGCTCTGATTAACGGGTTCCTCAAAGGCCTAACAAGGCATCAGAGTATCATTGTGAAGAGAATGTTCTGACACCTGCATCATTTGTAGTTTGTGTCACTTGTGGGTGTGGCCTGTCAAGCTACTGTCTCCTGAACTTTATTTTTCCTTTACAATGTCACTGTGCTCATTTAATTACCCACCGTGTATGACAGGATAAGATGAAACCACTGTTAGAGAGTACAAAACAGTTGCAGTTTTAAAGAATCAAAAACAAATCTCGTCGGAAATCACAGGTCCGTGTCACGTACGTACACAAAGTGGAAAGTCACTCGCTAGCATTAAGACAAGATTAAGAGAAACTTTGCTGCAGATGTGCTGCTGTGTTCCAGGTTCAGCTTAGTCAGACGTTCCATTTGCATCACAAAAGCTCAGCTCTCAGCTTGCGAGTCATGCACTAAGGTGACAGCTAAAATTCCAAAGGCTTGGTGAGGCATCCCGTAGTCAATATGAGAAGAGAGGCAAACGCTATCATCCCATCCATCAAAACACAGATGTTCGTGGCCTGGGGATGATCCAGCTTTACTATCGGATGCCATTAGTTGGCAACGGAAAAAAAAAAAAAATAAAATGGGAAATATTAGTTTAATTGCATTTAAACCAGGATATGAGTGCAACATGGATCCAAACAGAACACCACACCACTTAGAAGAGTTTTGTATAAAGTATAAATAATGCTGATTTTAGATTGGTCAAAAGCTGATGATGATATTTTTTTACAGCAACAGAACTGCTCGCAGATTTCCCAGGTTTCTATCAATGCACTCTTTACTTACACTATACATGGATGTGCATAAGTAAGAAATGAATCATATGTACTGTAGGGTAGTGTGGTTATGGGAAACTAATCAATAAGATGTGATGGTCTGGTGGTATGATGAAACAGGCACACCAATGTGGAGTATTCTGCTATAACCCGAGATGGGCACAGTACACGAATCCCTGACTTTTGAAAACAAGCAAAAATACAGGACTTGTACAGTATTAGCTCACAGTATACTTTTTCATAGAAAAATCTCTCTTTCCGTCTCTCTCTCTCTCTCTGTACTTTGCTGTACTTTTAAGCGGAGTAAAAGGAAAAAACTAGTAGGGCAGTCGTGGCTCAGCCAGGTTGCCATTGTTGGGCCCAGGAGTAAGGCCCTTAACCCTAACTGCTCCTGGAGCGCTGTCCATGGCTGACCCTGCGCTCTGACCCCAGTTACGCTGGGATATGCGAAGAAGGAATTCTTTGTGCTGTAATGTATATGTGACAAATAAAGGCTTTACTTTTAACTTTCCTCTAATGAAACTATTCAAGTACATATACAAGAAACATGAAGGATTGCACTCCTCTTCTATAACAGAAATGTGTAAATAATTATATATTTCCAGAGTTTGACTGCAAAATGAGATATATCCATTTTCCCACTTAAAATGTGATATAATTATTTATATTTTAAATAAACATGTTTATCTGACATTTCAAACCTGATCCAATACCATATTTATCTATTTATCTATTCCAGTACTGTCTGCAATGCTTTTATAGAAAATTTAACTATACCCTCTGACCACAATAACCTGCCTTGTTATGTTAAACCTTTCTCATTTTTCTTTTCCGAAAATTCACCATATGGTCTGACTGATTTATTTTATTTATTTATTTATTTATTTTTGAAGGAGTATCCTTGCTTTTCCGTATCTCAAATGTAATTATTCTCTGCTCTTTCTGCTTCACTCACTCTATTTAATAGACTTTTAAATTGGTGACAAGTGTCAAGAACTTAGCCTGAGCTGCTTGTTCCTCTGCGGCATTGTCTCTGTGTATGATGGGACAAAACGGGTCTCTGATTGATGTAGATGAGGTTTGAACCAGGTAAAAAACACAAGAACTGATTGTACTGTTATCCTGTGAATGGCTGTATACTGTATCGGGGGGGGGGGGATGTATCAGCATTGAGCACACAAACAAACAAACAAATACATGTAGCCTCGTATTATGGACGATGCAGTACCACAGAAACTGCTAATTGTAGGGTATCATGGTCGAGCCTGAGACAGACTAACTAGCTGCTTTGACACGCTCAACGCTGTGGCAAAGCGAGAGCGACTGTCTGGCATAATAATGAGGGGTGATGTACAGTAGAACAGCAACGAATCGGTAAGTGTTTGTGTGTATCAGAGCAAAGCAAAGAGAAAGATGAAGACAGAGTGTGTATATTAAGATGATGAGAAGATACGGGCTGGAAATACTCAAGAACTTTTCAAATACTCTCTACAGTATTTATACATATACATATCCTTCCCTACACTTTGCATACTTATATGGTTTGTTCCATTTATTATTTATTTCAGTATTTCAGTATTTGTGCATATAAAGTCACATCAGTAAAACACGCACACCACAAAGAAAAAGACTATTTGACTATTATCGTGCTGCTGTAATAGCACTGTAAAGTTCTTATGTACCGAAATCCGCACCATCAAATTCCATAAACATCATATTTGCCCCATCGTTGGCAGGAAACTAAATGGATTCTTTAACGAGCAAAAGCAGCGAATTAAATTTCATGCCTCTTAGCTAGCGGTTTTGTTCAGGGCTTATTCTGACAATCCCATTTGTGCTCAGATGCACTCGTTTCTGAGCGCTTACACATGTTTAATGCGAACATTGGGATTTGATTTATTTAAACTCTGTCTGCATTGTACGATCAGCAGTTACTGGTAAAAAGAAAAGGTGGAGAGATCAAATCCCACGACTACCCGAGAGCCAATTTTGGGGCTTCATGTCTAAAAGCAAGTCGTGTCTAACTTTTGGATTAAAGTAAAATAAAAGTAAGTGTTTGAATTTACAGTAAAAGAGTTACAGTAAGATTTTTTTTTTAACACCAACAGTGTTCACTCTCTATGGTGCTTATCCTGGGTACGGGGTCACAGGAATCCTGGAGCCTATCCCAGGAGCTGGGATACATCCTGAACAGGGTGCCAATCCATTCTCACACCTCATTCATGCACTATGGGCAATTTGGGAACACTAATTAGTATCCTGTATCCATGCACACAGACCTGCGGGGAGAATCAAACCTTTAAGCCTGGAGGTAACCCACAGTGCTGACCATTACACCATCACATCGCCCATGTGAAGAACATGAATGGTTTACATGTGATCACATGTTTACAATTTTGGTTACAAATCTCTATGCTTTTCAAAACTCACACTGATGTCATTAGCTACAGAGTAACCACAAAGCATTAAAACCAGAGATAATGTGAAATGCACGGTTGCTACCTAAAGGCTGACGCTAATGCCACAAATAAAGCTGATGACTTAAAAATAAGCGAGCGGTGCTGATTTTAACATGCACAACTTATTGCAACTATCAGTTAAAACTACAGAAACAAATGTGAATGGTAAAGAAAGTAATCAGACTTCACACAGCTTGAGCTTTTTTCTTTGGGCTGATCTGAGCTCAGCAGTCTATCAGAATTGGCTCAGAACATTCTAAAGCACTGAAGGAGGAAATCACATCTGCATGGAACATCATTAGTTCTGATACATTAAGAAATGTTTAGCGTTCTTGCGTTCAGCGTGCAGTGTCGTGCAGTCAAAATCCATCAATTTGATTATCTGCTCTAATTTATATTTTAAAACGCGCTTTTGCTTCTGAATCCGGATTTTGCAATAGTATGGACACACAAATACGGGTACGATCTCAGTCGTGGTGTCCTTGCACTTCCTCCTCGCCAAAACATATACAGTCCCTTCTCAAGAAAGTTCAACTTCTTGCTTTTAAGCAACCATCAAATCTAGCCCAAAAGATCATCCAGGTTAGCTAGCACGCGATAACCCTTTGCACTTGGTCACCATCCCCGGCAACCATCTCTCCAACAGAAGTGAAGAGTTTCTAAATCCTTTCCAGTCAACCCCGAACTCTGCAGCCTGAGCCAGGGGTTGTCGAGTTCTTGAGGTCACCTTGAAAACGTCACTTACATCAACATAGCGGCCGCACTCCAAACCTGAACCGGGCTGCCTTTCATCTGGCATGCAGAGCTGTCGGCTAGACTCCTGCCGACTGCAGATGGGACTTTGATGCCTTTGGAAAAAGACCATACTCGTTATACTGTGGTGTCTTCAGGGGGCCAGGCACAAACACGATGACCTAGAATGGCCATTTGTATTTAATTAGACACACTGAGACCGAGTGTGTGAAATGAAAAAAAAAAAAAGAAATAATTAGGACTTTCGTCAGGGGTAATTAGGCATGTTTGAAGAAAACTGGGCAATGTTGTGTAGTCTGAATGATAAGCCTATGCAGTGCCTGTCCTAATTATGCAATTCATCTTGGCATTAACTAAATCTAAAATTTATTTCATTAATTCTCTATACTGATTTTTCCCCCTATAGGGTCATGTGAAGCCTAGAATCCGTCCCAGGGTACTCGTTGCACTCGGTGGGGTACGCCCTTAAAAGGAAATCTTAAAAGTGTTAAATGTAAGCTGTAATAACCAGGGACGGACACATACCTCCTGTGACATGTTGACATGTGACAATTCCATCAGTTTCATGATCTGCTGGTGCTTACGCACCATAAGGAGACACAACCACAAGTTAGAATGATGTTTCCAATTCTATCAGTTTCTGAGTTTGTTGTACTCATTCATATTCATTGTTATTTACTTGCATTACTGAGTAGTACTAACTTATACCATCAGTTTTTTTAGTTGTTGCAAATTAAATGTTATTGTTATTGTCGGTCTTCCGCCTGCGCCTGAAGTTTTTACGCCAAATGCCGTTCTGAACACAACCCTCGTATTTTTTATCTGGGCTTGAGACAGACACTTCATACACTCACTCACTCATCATCTATACCGCATAATCCTGTATTCAGGGTCACGGGGGGCCTGGAGCCTATCCCAGTAGACTTAGGGCACATGGCAGGGTACACCCTGGACAGGGTGCCAATCCATCACAGGGCACACAGACATACACATACTCACACTCACTCATTCACACACTATGGGGAATTTGGAAACGCCAATTAGCCTAACCTACATGTTTTTGGGAGGAAACCGGAGTACCCGGAGGAAATCCACCAAGCACGGGGAGAACATGCAAACTCCATGCACACAGAGACGGGAATCGAGCCTGACCGGGGATCGAACCCGGACCCTGGCAGTGCAAGGCGACAGTGCTAACCACTACACCACCGTGCCGCCTACACTTCATACAGTGGCTGGGAATCGAACCCGGCCGTTCATAATGGCAGCGAAACACCTACCACTGAGCCACCAGTGCTGTGGTACTTTAGAGTGACAAGATTTATAAAGATTATGTGAAGACAGACTAATTCACCATCTTGATTAAAAAATTCAACACAGTGGGCAGTTTACATGTGCATTGATGATGTCAGACACAGAATCACTAGGCTAAAAGATTTTAAGTTGGTGGAACTTTAAGGAGACAGTGGCTTAAAATATCAAATTTGTTTAGCTAACTTGAAAAGTGTCATTTCTACAAACTCATAAATACCAAAAAGTTCTAAATACTCATCACAGTCTATTAATTTGAACTAATCGTAATTGTTTTTTAAAGTCAAAATGTTTAATTACTTTGAGCATTAGGGTTTACAGTGTGGTTTAAATGTGATCAAAGGGTTTTTGGAGAATGTTGTAGAATCTTATTTCTTTACTTGCAGAACAAAAATTGCGGCCCGAACAAAAAAAATCCGGACATGGAGGTGCTAGGCAACAAGGCTAATGACTAAGCCACCATGACACCTCTATATACTTACACAAAAAAAGAAAATTTATAAATAATTTTCCTCGTCATACATGACACTTGCGCGCAATATATAAAGTTTGATCCTTGGCTAAAACATTTTTTACCATATCCTGTCATTCATTTAGTCAAGACTGCCTTCTGGATTTCATAAAAGAAATCAAACCAGTTACATACAGTTAAATAATAATATTAATAAGGTGCAGGTTGGATAAACAATAAGCTAATGATTACATTGTAATATGATAAAAGAAGAAGAAAAATACAGACACAAAGCTGCCGTGGCACTCAGGGAATGAATGAAGGACAATGAGACTGGCAGAGGTGACAGCTCTAATAGTCCCGCTTGCATGACCTTCGTTAGCGAGCCCTGTCATCGGAGCGTGCTCTGTCATTACCAGTTTATCACGAGAGACACCATGCTTGCCCGACCGTACCTTCCCCTTTCCCCGTCTCTCTCTCTCTCTCTCTCTCTCTCTCTCTCTCCCCGCCTTCAACCCGTCCTCGTCCACCTTAAAAGGCAAATTGGCCCAGAGCAGCCGAGCATGCTGCATTGTTTTCTCAGATCAATCAATGAATCTGGCGCGAGTGCAGCGGAACACCACAGTACTCATCCGAAAAAAAAAATCTGTGGAGCAGCTTGGGTGGATATAATAGCATGTTGAAGGTAGAGGTTAAACCCGACGTTCAATGCTGTGATACGCATCCTGAATAGTGATGAGTCACTCAAAAGTACGACTTGTTCGCCTTTGATTTTGATACTTGGATTTTTTATCTTACTGTAAAATCGCAACTCTAGATGGACTTTTTTTTTGTATATACAGTAGCAGTTAAAGGTTTGAACACAAGTTTGGATTTAAGTAAGTAACTTAAAATAAGAACTGACTGTTGCTGTTGTTGTAGTTACTTAAGACACGGAGGTCAGGCTTTCTGGAACAGTTCTTACAAGAACAGTATTGTGTCGAGTGCGTTTGTAAAACCCATCGAGCTCCGTGATGAAACTGTCTCTCATGAAGACCTTCCCAGGAAATCAAGACCAAAACTTACTTCTGCCGTAGAGGAGAAGTTCATTTAGAGTCACCAGCCTCAGAAATCACCAGTTAACAACCAGCACCTCAGATTAGAGCCGTTATGAAGCTTTACAGAGCAGAAGTAGCAGATACTGTACACCTCAATATCAACTGTTCAGAGGATATTATGGATATTTTGGATGCCTGCAGTATTGTATTACAGTGTAGAAAGAAATAAAAATCAGGAACGCCCATAGAGTTAGAAGGTGTGTCCAAACTTTTGACTGGTAGTAGACTAGGCTGTAAATTGTAGGGTTAACTCCATATTTTAGAAAGAAAGAAAGGCAAAACAACTCTTCAATTAATGGTCAAATTGTGCTGATATTGTTACTATCATTCCTATAATGGACAGCAGGTTAGTGTGTCATTGTATACATGCACCAATCAACCATAATGCTAAAACTACCGCCATGTAAAGTGAACAACATTGATCACCAACTATACAGTACACCAACAAACTGGTGACAGGATCATGGGCACCCAAGGCTCACCCATGCACACGGGTACTAAAGGCCATCCCACCCTGTAAAGCCAATGCAGCACAAATCACCAAAAGGTCAAACCTTTCAAACTCCTCATATTCAAATAGACATCCACAGACGTCCCACACCACAACCCATAGCACCCAAAAGGATCCGCTGCCAATTTCCACGTGCCAGACTCCACAGCCGAGCCGCAAGAGGGAAAAGCTGCCCTGGTGTCACAAGCGGAACGCAGAATGTGGGTGGATTGAAAGTTATGACTGATTAATGCCAATGTGTCAAAACAGCTACTCTGATATGGTAATGTAAGGAAATCTGTCATTCTTCTTACATTATTTTCCATAAATATTCCATATTAATTCTGTAAATATTTCTATAAGTATTAAAATGATTGAAATTGATATTCTATGATATTGATATTTTCAAATAATGTCAAATAGTACTTAGCATATTTAAACAATGTGGATTTCTGCTAAAATGATGCCAGAATGTGCTGAAAAATACTTTTTTTTTTCCACTTACAAAGTTATTAAGCGGAAGAAAATGGAATGTCAAAATGATGAGCTAACCCAGTACCTTGTTAGTTTGACTTCAAATGAAGATATTATAAGTTGAAATAAGAAATTAAGTGACTGTGAAGACACAATATTTTGAAATAACATATTAAGTAAAAAATAATGAGATATGAAACTGAAATATAAGAGCTCACTTAAAATAAGTAATTAAGTGTGAATAATGAGATATTAAATAAACATATTGACACGCTCTTAAAATAATTCATTATTATCTAGTCCAAATAATTAGACCTCAGTCTGGAATTGGATATGTAGAAATAACCAGGTTCAAATAATGGTATGCTAACTTAAAAAAAAGGAAAAGAAACTTTTTTTTTTCCAACCTAAAGGGATGGGATAATCTTGTCAAAGTAACAAAAACACCAGAAAATATGAGGAAATCATGTCAATGATTTTGTAAGTTGAAATGAGAGAGACGTGCTGAATGAAAATAAAAACTGTTCTGAAATGGGGAGGCTGAAATAATGAGATAGTGTGTCAGCATAACAAGATGCGTCAAAAATAATGAGACAATTTCTCAAAATAAGTAATGAGATATTACTGTAAACTGACACGTAGAAACACTGAAACAAAAATAATAAGTTAAGTAATGATTTGATGTACCAAGTTATTACAACACGCTTTCTTGAGATATTCTTACAATGTGTAGTATAAACATCATCAAAGCTGTCATATTTATTCGTTCTTATAGTTATTGTCCTGCTTGATAACAATTATTAATTTCTTGATTGATTATTTGTTTATGTGAAAATAGCTAGATATTAATTATCAGTATACACCAATCAACCATGAGATTAAAACAACCTGCTTGTAATGTGTAGTTCCCACTTCTGTCACCAAAGCAGCCCGGACCCCACTAGACCTCTGAAGGTGTGTGTGTGTGTGTGTGTGTGTGTGTGTGTGTGTGTGTGTGTGTGTGTGTGTGTGTGTGTGTGTGCGTGTGTGTGCGTTTATGTGCAATTTCTAGCAGCAGATCCTTCAAGTCCTGTAAGTTGTGAGGTGGGACTTCCATGCATCAGACTTTGTCCAGAACATCCCAGAGACACTCAATCAGATGGAGATCTGGGGAATTAGAAGACCTTGAACTCTTCGTTCAGGAACGGTTGGAGGAACATCACAATGTTTGTTGTGTGTCAGGGTGCATTACCCTGCTAAAAGAGGACACTACCATTAGGGAATATAATTTCAATGAAGGGGTTTAACCTGGTCAGCAATAATGTTTAGGTACTGTAGGTGGTGCATGTCAAAGTAACATATACACAGGGTTGTTCAGCAGAAGAATGTCCATGGAGAGCATCACAGTGTGTTCAACGCATCCTGGAAAGATCTCTTCCCAAGGTAAGCGATGCACATGCAGTCAGTCATCCAGATAATGTAAATGAAAAAATAATTAATTAAACCAGGCCACCTTTTTCACTGTTCTGTGGTCCCGTTCTGATGCTCACATGTCTACTGTAGGAGCTTTCAGTCAGCATGGACACTCTGTCCAGTCTCTGGCTACATAGCACCTTACACAGCAAGCTGCGAGTTCTGACTAGCTTCTTATCATAGTCAGAAAAAACCTTTTTCAGAAAATGCTGCTACAGGAGATCTTTGTTGGGATTGCCCCAAACATGCTAACGTTTGCCTCCCATGCGCATTAATGAGCCCTGGACACCAATAACTGCCATTAATTCATTGCTTGTCCTTTCATGGAGTACTTTTGGTAGGTACTAAACACTGCTAACCAGGACTACCCTAAATTCATCAGGAATATCCATCCGTTTGTAAAGATGCTCTAACCCAGCGTTTTAGCCACAGTGTGGCCCTTGTTAAAGTCTCTCAGTTCTTTACTCTTGCCCCTAGAATTTATTAAAGTACAATAATGTCTATAAAATTTAAGAAATACATGTATATAAGTATACAAGAATGGATGAGTGATCATTTAAGATCATGCTAAAGCACTAGACATTTACCCTGAGTCGCTGCTGCTCGTCAACAGGTCCGAGGTCGCTTTAGTCATCAGGATTCTAATTCTAGTTAAAGAGCAGTCCGTTACGCTGCAGCCACATGGTGCTATTAAACAAAAAGTGAAGCGAATGGCCCGAGAAATAAATCAAGGCCCTAAACGGAGGCGCTTTTATAAATCAGTGTCAGGTTAATACGCCCCCGAAGGACCCGACACCATCCGAAGCGCAAATAAAGTTTACACGGACGCCGCATTGTTTATCTCGCGATCGTTTGCGCCACTTTTATCCCACTGTGACAGATAGTCCTCTTTTCAACATCAGATTTTTATTAAACAATAAAAAAAGCCAACAGCTTCTTTTTTCTCTTTTCAGGCTTTTATCAGTGTTTCTCCACATTTAGAGTCGCTCTGAGTGGGCTCGGTGGGGGATTCGGAGATCTTCAGAAAGAAGGATGCTGGCGGTTTAAATTTGTGCAGCCCTCAGGCTGCAGCGTCTGACAGTGATCTCCAGGACAAGAACGGGGAGAGGGAAAAAAGAGTTTCCCCCCTTCAAAGGGCCTTAAATTGAAGGAAGAGATAAAGAGATGCACATTGACTGAATCGGAGTAGAAAGAGACAGTTGCCGCAGCATTGCAGCGGCGCTTTACAATAACCCACAGCGACAATGCCCAGTAGAAATCTATCTAAAGGCTGAGTTGTCAGAATCAGATTCATCCCGGCAGCACGGCCCAAGAGATAAAGGCAAAAGAGAAATAGAGAGAGACGGTGTGTGCATGTGTGTGTGTGTGTGTGTGTGTGGGAGGGGGTGAGGGTGTGTGGTGAATGTGGTAGGAAGACAGATAGCAAGACAGAAGTTGAGTTTTTATTTTTTGATGATGTCATGATAAGAGCAGGGATCATTGGTTTCAATTTACTAAAGGGGAAAAAAAAAAAAAAAAATCCTGCGAGATATGAGATGAGACAAAGACTGACTGCTGATATCCGGTGTTTTTTTTTTCTCTCAAAGCTTGCAAACTCTTTAGAAAATACAGCACTGAGAATGTTTCATTGCCATTACAATGAAATCAGATGGAGGAAAGGACAGACGGGCGCGATCAGATGAAGCGAATCAGTCTGTCCATGGTTAAGAGATGGACAGGAGAGCTTTAGGATCGTTGGAATGTTAAGCCAATTAAGAGTTTCATTGTGAACCAGGAGTCGTGCGAGAAATCAAAAGGCTCTCTGTCTTACTTTTGTCACACAATTTATGGCATGTGGCTGAATAACCCATAATAATCCAATAATCATCAAAACGCCCTGAATTTAATTAAAAAACCAAAAAAAAAATAAAAACACAACAGAAAACTCTCAAAACTGCACGGTGGCATTGTCGCTTTGCACCACCAGGGTCTGGGTTCGATTCCCACCTCGGGTCTGTGTGCATGGAGTTTGCACAGTGCTTGGTGGTTTCCTCATGGTACTCCGGTTTCCTCCTACAGTCCAAAGACATGCAGATTAGGCTAATTGGAATCCTCAAATTGTCCATAATGTGCCCTGGAATGTATTGGCCCCTTGTCCAGGGTGTAGTGGGATAGTCTCCAGAACATTACTATTAAGTTATTTATTAATTATTGAGGTGTAGCTTAGATGGATTTGAATCAAGAAAGAAGTAATGAGTCAAAACATGTAATAGGTTGCAAAGGGGAAAAAAAAGAAGTAATTACTATATTAACTTTGATTTGGGCCATCATGGTGGTTTACCAAGCTCTTTAGATTTCCTCCAGGTTCTCTGGTTTTCTCACAACAACCCAAAAACCAGCTAGAAGTGGTGAAATGGCCCAACTTCTCAAGAATGGCTCTGGATCCGTTGAAACCTAATGAGGATGAAGTGCTTAGACAGTCTTAGCCAGGACAGTAGCAAAAACTGCTGAAAGAGTGAACACACACACGCAACGCATCACAGTTTGTATGACCTGTGCAGACGACCACCACCACCAAAAGCCTCCACAATGGGCACGTAAGCATCAGATCCTGACCTCGGAGCAATGGCAGGGGGCGGTCTGACGAATCACATTTTCTTTTACATCATACAGGATGTACAGTATGGATGGCTGTGTGTGTGTGTGTGTGTGTGTGTGTGTGTATGTGTGTATGTATGTGTGTTATATCATGTTCAGCGTACATAAACCACAGCCCAATAACCTTCGCATGATGGATGAATGTGTGGTTTATGGCCTATGAAAATGAAACCTGACCTTTAAA